>CAVNYN010270528.1:0-29114 GCA_963692815.1 Nyctanthes arbor-tristis | reverse complement strand
AAAAAAAAAAAAAAAAAAACCCAAAAGACTGCAAGGCAACCGTGCCACACACATTTCAAGGCTACGTGTTTCTCGAAAATTTACATTATTGTTGCCTTGGTAAACGCTTTATAGGGAATCCTAATGGCGGGATGATTTTATAGCCAAAACATGTTCCAATGCCTTATAGCGTTTTACGGCATTTTAGGGGGGGGGGGGGGGATATATATATACACACACTACAAAGTAAGAATTTTCAAAATTGGCAACTGAAATTGTCTCACCTAAATCTAAATATAGACTATTCTACTTTAAAATATATATAGATTTTCAGATTTGGTTCCTAATCTTTTGGGAATGTAAGAGTAAAATCGTTATTTTATATGTATTAAATGGAAAGGTGGACAGAAAATTGGCGGAATGATGAAATTCGATTATTATATAAAATGTTGGGGACTCACAAGGTGAGAAAAAAAGAATGGGAACAATATTGTGTAAAAGCTTACAGGTTGGAGACTAATAGGTGTATTTATCCTTTTTTTAATTGACACTTTACCACTTTGCTTTGTAATCCCCTGTATACCTCTGTTGCTATAAATATCTAACTAGTGCTATACCCTTGTGTTGCACGGATATATTTACTAAATTGAGAAAAATCATCACTACGTGATCAAGAGTCAACGAAAACAAAAATAAGTTGGCAACAAAAAGTTCAACAAAAAGATGGAATTAAATGAAAGATAGTTAAATATTTTGTACATTTTCTACGAAATCACAACAACATTTCTATGATAAATTTTGGAATAAATTTTTGAAAACTACATATATAGTTGAATTAGATAGGGCTTCATCCTGTCACAAATCATTATCTTCAAACCTTCGTGATTGGTAACTCTTGATATAGTAACATATAATTGTGCGTGACTAAAAATTGGTTTCTTCAATAATAGTCCAATGTGAGAGAGCGATTGACCTTGATTTTTATTGATTGTCATTGCATACGACGCAATGAGAGGAAATTGCCTCCTTTGGAACCTAAAAAGTAACCTTCGATCAGATGGCGTTGATGTCATTCTAGGAATAATCACCTCCTCACCAGCACTAACTCCTACAAGGATCTTCGTTTCAATTACATGAGTTCCAAGTTTTGTAACTAACAATCTAGTTCCATTGCGTAATCCAACTGAATGATCATTGTTTCTTAGTAACATAACTACCGTCACTATTGGAAAATGCAAGATTAGCAACAAAATTTTCGTAACAGAACCAATTCTGTTATTGTTAGCAACAGAATAGTAACGGAGCACGAATAGCCACATTATTAGTAACGGAATCGTTTTGTTGCTAATTTTTCGTTATCAATCCGTTACAAAATAATAACGGAAACAATTTGTTACTATTAGTAACAGATTACCAACAATTTTGTAACGAATATGGTTTGAGAAAATTACGAGAACATACTTTATATAAATTATAGGGCAACATATTAACAAAGATATATAGTAGCCCAGTGGTTGAGACTTTACTCGCCAACTACGAAGATTCGAGTTCGAATCCTCACAGGAGCAATAGGGAGAATTATTTTCCTTCAAAATTCTAGTCTATGATTAGTAACGAAATTAGCAACAAACGAAATTAGCAACAAAAGTTTGTTGCTAATTAGTAACGCTTTTATTCATTGGTAATTTAATAACGACCTAACATGTTGCTAATTTGTTACGGAAAACTAAATCTGTAACTAAATTAGCTACCATAGAATTAGAAATGGATTTAGCATCAGAATATTTTCGTTACTAATAGTCCATTAGCCACAGGTTAACCCGTTTAGCAATGAAAATTTTCATTGCCAACCGTACATTTTCTTGTACTGCGTGCCAACCTTTAATTTCAATTCATAGTTTGGGATACTTGAACACCTTATCCCATTTAAAAATTCTGGTGCATATAGATCTTCAAGTAAATCAACTCCAGAATCTGATTTGCAATTTGTATTAGAACTTAGATAAATCTTTTCTTTAGATGAATTAAATGAAACCATGTACTTATTAACTGACTCAAATCAAGTGAGAGCTAGGATAGCTTTTCCTTGCAAATAAGGTGTCACCACAAGAAAACTAGGATTTTACCCACGCATGTAAGTGTGGGTAAAAATATGATT
This sequence comes from Nyctanthes arbor-tristis, assembly GCA_963692815.1. NCBI lineage: Eukaryota > Viridiplantae > Streptophyta > Magnoliopsida > Lamiales > Oleaceae > Nyctanthes > Nyctanthes arbor-tristis. The sequence goes on along the minus strand of CAVNYN010270528.1, from coordinate 26,977 downwards.
ATATGTGGGTAAAAACGTTTACCCACACATAATATAAATATTAGCAAGTGTGGTTATCGGTCTATAGAGGAAAGTTTTCACTCATACATAAGTTTGTGTAGGTAAATATTGTATTTTACTTACATATATATTTGTAAATAAATATTATAATATGTGTGGGTAATGTGAGTGCTACATAAACAATGCTGACGTAGACAATGATGTGGACGATGATTTAGTATCTTATGTGGCAGGACTAGATGATGACATGGACAATGACATGTCATATGACGGGACGCTTACATGGATGATCATGTGGAAACTGACAAGGATGATGACGTGTAATTCTTATGTGTTAGTGAAAAATAAGATTATAAGTGGGTAAAAATATGACTCTTGTGTGGGTAAAAGTATATACATATGTTAGTAAAAGTATATTTATGTGAGGATAAAAGAAATTAAATGTGGTTAATAGCCTACTCATGTGTAGATAATAATTCATTTTGTTCTTTCTGTTATTCTCATTTACATTTATAGATTATTATATGGATGAAAAGCTTACGAAATTATAAAAAAATTTTGTAATCATAAATTTTAAACAACGACTAAATAAATATTCTAAACACTAAAACAATTAGAAATGTATTCATATCACAATAATATCCAATGAAAATTGCAACATCCTAATAAAGATTATCGTCCAACCAAACGAACGGACTGATTGTCATCCAAGCACTTTCTCTAATATTTCTTTTCAGTCATTTTCTCTAGTAGATTTTCACCTCTCAACTGCATCATTTTCGTCTGTTGAAGCAAATGAACTATTTTAAAAACACGATCATACTAGCAAGATTATACATGACTCGTAGTTAAACTAAGTAAAAGATAAAATATTAATAAGATGTAAAACCACATGCAAACAAACATGTCCCGTCCGATAATTAACTCTTCTACTAGACTATTTTCCTAATAGTCTACTGATGTTGGAGTGGGTTTCTATGTACTGTAAACTTTAGATTTTTCCAGAATAAAAGCAGCTAACAGATATGGTAGAGAATAATATCCCCAGCAAGAGGCATTTGAGTCAAAGATCCAACGTGTAGCGAAGGATAGCTCAAATTATAACAGAATATCTGTTAGGCGTAAGCAATGGAAGACTGAATACTGTTATCAGTTTTTCTATATTGCAAGGCAGAGTTGAGGATACCAGTAAATTAAAAAGAACTACCTTGGGACATGTGCATGATGAGATAAGTTCCCCAACACCAAGTAGAACCTGAAAAAAGGAGCAAATACTATAAAAGATAAATTTCAATAAAGAGTTAATAACAAGGTTTGCTTGAAGTACTCAAGCTTTTAAAACAACCAAAAGCACCTCATCCAGAAAATGTGCTAAAGATTGTTTAGGTTCTTATTTTCTAGTATTAGTATTTTTATCAAGAACCATGCCAAATATTATTCTTGATAAAAATAGACAGGGTTCAAGTGACAATGGAGAAACTATAAAAGTAGAAATTGCTCGGGACTTCCAGGAGGTGGCAAATTTATGAATTTTTTCTCTCTACAATGCCTCACATTGTTTAGCTAATTTTCTAAGAAAGAATACATGGCATGTACTTTTAGCTTTTCCATCATTTCTACCAAATATATTACATCCTTCTATAATTCTCAAGATAGAATGCACATCAAAAGGTTAAGAAAAAATTTGAAAAAAAAATAAAAATAATAATAATAGTAATAATAGAAAATGGTATCATATGCAACATGAAACTACGAGATCATAAGCTTCATTCAAATACCAATATTTTTCTACTGATTTTCTCTGATACGATTTGAATATTGAAAAATGAAATAAAACCATTGTGCAACAGATCATTAGATGCTAGAGCATGTGACACAATGTAGATATAACACTTCACATTGTTACCAGGGATGGGCATATGGATGCAAATAGCGATCCCATGGTAAAGATAATACAGTCGACACTCCTTAGGTATTCTAAGATAGCTGGATTTGCAGTTGGAAAGACATGTGCATTAAAAGATATATAGAGTACAATATGAGTTAACAATATGGTAACACAAAGCCCAGAGGTGAATTACTTGTGTTACCATTTGATCACTACTTTTTTAGTTAGATAAGCACAACTTTGTTTGATATTTGAAATATCCTAGAGATTTATGTCTACTCTTCTTAAGACTTACCCTATACTCACAGAGGCAAGAGGTCCTAAAGCCTGATTTAATAATTTTAAATAGACTTCCATATTCTCATTGTATGGTCAAAAATCACTTGCAAGTCACTTAGCTTTTACCTCCATCCCTTCTTGCAATAATGTTACTTTTATCCCTATGATTTCTAATGGTAAATTAACAAATAAAGCAAGTAAAAATGTAGAAATCACCCATAAAAAAATTCAAATAAGAAGCTTATGGATCCAGCACAATTTAATTCAGCACCACACAGACGTGTGCTCTTCCGATCTAATTCAAACCAAAACTACTTTTAAAACTTAATTACATGCAATGATGCAATAGCAACGTCAAATACAAAAGCCCTTCAGTTGACATCAATATTCTACCCCTATATTCTAACCGCAAGAAGTACAAAAAACCATCTAGTAAAAGTCTTTTTTAACAAAATGTCCTTGTGTTACTAGATGCAATTTTGCAGTGAGGTCACGTATTTTCCAAAGCTTTACCTTTTCACTTTTATTTAAAGGCAAAATTATACAATTCATGTAACAACTTTCAGCATTTTTATTTAGTTACACGAAAATACTAATGGCATGAAAAAGTTCGTCATATTTTGATTCTTCTGAAATACATGTTTACTAAAATATATTTGTTGGCCAAAACTATCATAATCATTTAGATGATTCTTACAGTAAGACACTTGAGAGACTAGTGGAAGCGACAGGAAGAGTTTAGGAGTAACCTGATATAAAAGTATTCATTTATGCATACTGCCCCTAACAAATACACAGTAACAAAAATAATTCATTATGTATGCCTAATTCCTCTTGAAAATTTGGCTAATTCCTAGGAAGAATGAATAGAGTAATTCAAAAAAGCACAAAACAAGTAAAGATGAAGAACACAAACAATTTACAAACGCCAATTGGGAATTAGGAATTTTAGAATTAGGGTTAGCTTATCTGAGGCTTTGGTTGCTGCACTAGGCGACTGACTGCCGACCGGCGACCAGACGACCATGAGAGGCAGAGGTACAGATGGTGACCGTTCACTGGTTCACATGCGATTGAGAGCCGTTCAAATTCGAAGTTTTTGTTTCGACCCATTTCCTCAGATCTTTCACGTTCTCAGATATCTGTTGTTTCGTTTTCTTTTATTCTTTTTGAGCGTGGGAAAGGGCGGGTACCAGATAATGGAGGTAGAGAATTATTGTGGGGAATTGAAAATTGGGGATGGGTTGGGCTGTGGTTTTGGCCCAGAGCTTGATTAATTTTGGATGATTATGCATGAGCCACGTAATCTATTAATTATATAGATTAATTTTTGTATGTATTAAGTTATTATAAAAGTTATCCACATAAATGGCATTTATTTATAATTATGTATGAATAATGTATGTACGTTTTTTGCTGTTACCCCTCAAAGTTGTGATAATTATGCATCACATTGGATCCATGTAAATAATTGGTAATTTTCTATTATCAGCTTTTTAAAATATTTTTATTCTTTTAATTTTTTTATGTAAGTTTTTAAAAAAGGATTCTATATAATTATTGAAGATTTTGTTGAAACAAAGAATAGCACATATGAGTTTCAATAATTTTTTTTCCTTTTTTCTGCAAACATGGAACAATGCAATTGTCGTTGTTCAAATAAGTAGGTGTAGCTTTTGCATACAATCTGTTTTTAGGCCATGACACCAACTTTTAGGGGTAGTTCAACGAGAAGAGTTAAACAAGTTGCTTTGCCACTGTCAGTATCATATTTTTCCCAAATTATATTGCATTTTTCAACTTTTAGTAAGTTTTTTACTTTATATATTCAATTTTGTTTTGTTCGGGACAATTCTTGTGGGTCAGGCCCATAAAAAGTGCTCTTCCGATTGAGTAGTCTATTTATTGTCCCTTTTATGCATTATAGGGTTCTTGGTTGCATTTGAATTAGAAAAACAGATTCGTTTGTATGAGTTAAATCCGTTTTTCATTTGTTATGTTTATGAGAATTGTTGAGTGTAAACCCCCAACATCAACGTACATAAAGTTTTAAGAATTATCCACACATAAAAACATTCATAATTATGTGTTAATAGTATAAATTAAGTTTTACAATTATCATATAATTTATGGTGATCATGCATCACGTTATAGCCATATAAGTATTACGTGTACATAAAACATGAAGAATTATCCACACATAAATAACATCTATAATTATGTCTGGGTTATGTAAATAAGATTTTACAATTATTCTATAAGTAGTAGTGATTAGGCGCTATATTGAAATCAAGTAAACAATAGGTGTATATAAAGTTTATAGGATTACTCACACATAAATAATATGTGTGGGTAATGTAAATAATACTAAATGCCACATCAATTCTATTAAAAAATTATACACTCCTGTCAATTTCTAAAAATTCAACTTTTTCTCCCACCAAATTTAAATATAGTTAAAAATATTTACCTATACATAATAAATGTCAAATAACAAATCAAGTACATTTATTAAATTACCCACGCATATTAAAATTATATATGGCTAAATGCTCACACATAGTATGTGCAACTATTTTATATATGGGTAAGAAACTTAATTTCTTGTAGTGTGTATCATCAATAGCATGAGTAAAATTCGGATAAACACTCTTGACAATCAATGCAATAGTATCATTTGATCCATCGAACAAAATATCATCAAGGAATATCAATCATAGCATATCCATCATTTTCATCCCAATCGTGCCATCTCCTATTGACGAAATCTATTCTAAAAAAGCCTTCAACTCATTACTTTCACCATCAGAACTAAGATTTTGCAATCTCATATTCTTTATTAATTTGCAATATCATATTTTCTGTTAACCTCAATACCTTATAATATTCTCAAAGATATGATGAATTGATGCATACATGCACAATGTCCTGTCTACTTCATTTAGAAGCAACAGGTTAAACTTGATGAAAATCTCGCCCTAAAACATTGTTTTTTCCTCCAAAAGGCCGTTCTGAACTTATCGAATTTTCGACTTTCAAACTATCTCACATGCTTTTATCCAAAGCTTCAAAGCAGTGCTTGTTCATCATCTGTGCCTCATCACAAATTATAAGCTTGCACTTGATGTTTAACTCTGCAAGAGGAGTACCATGCTTAATATCACATGTTGAGTCTTTATCTACATTCAATGGGATGACAAATCTTGAATGTGCAGTTCTACCACCAGGTAGTGAGAGTGATGCTCTACCATTTGAAGCAACATTTAACACAATTTCTCCCTTGCACCTTATAGCTGATGACAAAGTTTTCTACACAATGATACTGGTACCGCCATATCCATACAAAAAGTGCATACTATCAGTCAAGCATGAAACCATTCTAGAATGTTCCTCACTTAAAGACTTTCTATCGTACCGCAATTCATCCTGTATCAACACATTTCCGCAGCACGAAAAGTATTCTACTCCAGGGTATGGCATTGTAGGAAAATCACGCAACGTTTTCCCACTGCGTTGGAGTATCTTCTCAACTTCCACAAGAGCATAGTTTTTTATTTCCTCCTCTGAAAGTATCAAATCTGTACACATTGCAAATAAGCAAAGTTACCAATTTGTAATCAGCATGATTTTTATTTCATAATTAATAAATATCTAAAGGAACTCTCAACGAAAATATATATAAAAACATACCTACATCATGCAAGTTATTCTGAGGTTTATATAATATATCATATAACAAATGCGTCCAACAACTGTCCCAAACAGATTCTAGTCATCACAGCGACTCAGATATCAACAATGAGCAAAAAAGAAGATCCTCAAGGAATCCTCAGACGCCAATTGACTTGCTCCAACAGTTCCATCAATATACTTTTTATCATCATCTAACAATCCATATGCATAGTAGGCATCTCGATAAGAATCATACTGAACATCGTTACCAAAACTCGTCAGGCGACAACGATGTTAAGAAGAATCCTCAAATAATATATTTCCCCACATGCAGGTGTAACGTAGTGGACGCGTCCGATACAAATTCCACATTGCCTTGGTATCCACTCTTTTTGAGATTGATTCAACACAAGCTTACTTGGAAATTCAGCGCAAATAAGCTTTCTTGCTTCAACATATTTCTTATTCGCCTGCATCTATGCCAAAGCATAGCTTACTCATAGATCAATTAATACGAATTTTCATTATATTGTTCTGACTTTGTGGTATTATCCCTGCAACCTAGATCAATTAAAAGATTGGGATAAAGTTTGTCTTTATTTTTCCAGCAGCATTTATTGGAAACTAAAGCTGCAGAAGAGGGTGAAGACATAAGCATTTGTTGTGGCTGTTTATTTTCTACTATGATTTCTCTTGGTGTTACTTTGTTCAAGTGACAGGTTTCACTTCTGACGACAAAGTTTCTAGCTTACTTAAGGTTCTACTCAATGTTCATGAGTCAGGTTATGTGGTGAAGGCTATTTTGTAAGAGTTCTCTTTTTACACATCTTTTGAAAAGAAATATATGTTACTGACCAATTTAATATTTACATGCTAATGTTAAAATGTTAGACTACCACGAAGAGGCCAAAAAAGTTCGTTACCAAATAACTCAATCTCAACAGTTTGATTTGAATTTAAGATATCTCTAAAGGCCTTGGGTGTATATAGCATTAACGGAAAGGAGTTATCAAACACCTCAAAAACACGTGTTCTCTGTAGAAAATTAATCTCGTATTTATGAGTAGTCTTCTTATATTTCAAGTTGCAAATGACATAGAGACCACCCTCTTTCAACAATGGTTTGAAGTTTGCAACCAAAGCACCCTTAACAGAAGCATGTATCTTTGCACCATGCAGTTGTAAATGGCAGGTAAAATTTTAAATAGATTCCATATTTTATACATAAAAATAGTAAAAAAAAAAAAAAACATAACAATGAAGAAGGAAACATGTATATTGGCATTAAACTTACCTCTCTGTCATGCAAAACCATTTCACGGCTGAAATCATCCTCATCGCTTAAAAATGAGGGCACAACACACTTCCGATCTGCGAACCTTAAGTGCCCACTGGGTCTTCGTCGGATTAACATCCTTCACCAGATTGAAAATAGGTGCCATTTCGTTTACAGCCCTTAGTCTGGAGCTCACAATACTCTTTCTACTTAGTCACCTTGACTTGCAGGATGAAAAATTCACATCAGACAGCTTCTACTTATAGTTAGCAAATATACTTTATCTCCTCACGTGAAAGCATGTAAAATAAGCATTATCAGCCTTGACCTTGACAAAATCTCTTGCAAATGGCGCATTTTTCATTGTCTGCAGACAACTTTTCTATTATATTAAGAAGCAATTAAAAAAAGACAAGTTACAATGATTGCTAACTGGATATTATGGTTGGGTTTTTGCGAACCAAATTTTTCCCTTAAACACAATCAATGGTAGGCTATCGGATAATCTAATCAGATAAGAAACAGATAGAAATTTTTTCTTGGTTAATACGCACCCCAATCAAAAAACAACTTTTTTGACTTTTGTTTATAACAACCGTATTCTTGCCTTAAAGCATCTGCAAATCTGATTAATATTACTGAGAAGATAAAACGTTCTATACCTACCAATAAACAAGCATTACTTTTTCAACTTTACCATTTGCTTGCTAGATTTACTCCATTTCATTTATTTACTAGTTAAATTCTTTCCTCAAACTTTTGTACTTTATATGATAGAAAAACTAGTAATTCTACCCGTGCGATACGCGGGGAAACACTATATTGCATTATAGCAAATCATCGAGAAATTCATGTATTTGCAAATATCCAAACTATTAATAAAAGTGTACAGAAAAAAATACTATATATATTACAAATATGATGATATTTAAAATACTAGAATTCTCACTCGTGTGTTGCACAGGATCTAAAAATAATAATAATAATTGTAATTTTAGGGAGATATATTTATCTAGTATGAAAAAGTGACATGTTTAGCTGTCAACTATGTATTTGATGACCGTGAGCCTTCAAATTCACCACTTGCATATAAACAACAAATTCACATTTGCCAACTAACAAATATCAGTTATTTATATCAGATAAACATGTCTACTTAGAATTACTCTAATAACAAATGTCAATAAATTTTTTAACAAAAAATTAATAAATTATTAATACAACCAGTTAAGTCATATGTTAGCATTATGAGATATAAGTTTTTATAACTATTTTATCATATTTAGATTTATTTATTTGTCGATAATATTTTTTGCACCAGTTAATTTCTTTTGTTCATACACTGCGTATAGGGGTGAGGAGAACTAATATCAGTTTTTCATGTCTAATAAATATTTCTCCTTATAATTACTCTAATAATAAATGTCAATGAATTTTTATACAAAAATTTAATATAAATTATTAATACAACCAGTTGAGTCACATTAATATTATGAAACATAAGTTTTTATAACTATTTTATTATATTTGAATTTATTTATCAGTAATACTTTTTGTACCAGTTAATTCTTCTTCTTTTTTTAATGATACAATGGGCATAGGGGAGAGGAGAGACGGGTGTGTTTCAATCCAAGACCTTCTGTCTAGAATATGAAAAACATAACTGTCATAACATTTGTTTGAATTACAGCACCAGTAAATTATACATATATAAATAAAAGTTAATTGAAGTGATTCAATAAAAATATTTGAATTTATTTGTCAGTAATACTTTTTGCACCAGTTAATCCTTTTTTTTAATGATACAATGGGCATAGGAGAGGAGAGGAGCGGGTGTGTTTCAATCCAATACCTCTTGTCTAGAATATGAAAAAAATAATTGTCGTAGCACTTTTTTGAATTACAACACCAGTGAATTATACATATATAAATAAAAGTTAATTGAAGTGATTCAATAAAAATAAAATGTTTATTGAACAACTATTCTAGTGCAACCTTATCAATATTCAATCCATCTCTTAAATAAATAATCTAACTCTAAATACGGTAAGACTTAAATTATCAAAAAGTTTTAATTTAATTATAGAATCGACAAATTAGAATACTATAATTTTTAAAAAATCAATTGATTATTGTACTACAATAACTATATAAATATTTCTTAAAAAATTATTAAAAATTGAAATTTACAATTAATGTTACATATTTTTAGAAATTTATTAGTTTAGAGACGTGCTATACTTGAGTTTTCGAATCATAAAAATTACTATGTACTTTTTTTGAAATAAAATTCTTAATTAATTTCGTGTTCGATTTTATAAGTGACAGATCCTTAATTCAAAATATTTGGCTAAAGAAACCATCATGGATTGAGGATCGGATATGGGTTAATAAAGGAAAAAGTGAATATTATTTAAAAAATTAGTATAACAATCTCAAGAAAAAAAGATAAAAATAAAAATACAAAAAAAGAATTAAATGATATCACCAAAAATCTTATAGAGCTAGAAACCTTATAGAGCCAAAAACCCTAGAGAGCTAAAAAAGAGCGGGAAAAGCCATTATTTTCTTATTATATATATATATATAGATATAGATATAGATATAGATATGATGTAACTATCCTAAAATTTGGAAACATTCTTAGAGACTACATTCCTTTATGTCACCAAACATATCGTGTGGTAAAATATAAGTGAATAATTTGATTTGTGGAATTGATGATGTGCTAACTTATGTGACCGGTGTTTTACCACATCAACCGTTATGGCATATGACCTCTGATGTTAAATCATTTCTACAATTTTAAATGTCAAAATTTGAACATGATAGAATATATAAATAAAATTTCCAATTAACATTCACTTTGCCTTTATTTAAATAGATCCGTAATAGGGCAGCGAATTCTATGTTAGATTCCATAGAATGTCATTATGTTCCGCTGTTATTTTATTTTTGCTGTAATACTTTCCGATTCTATTAATGAATAAACTTTTCTTTGTAAAAAAAAAAAAATTGATCATGTAATAAGTTCAATAGAAATCTAGTGATTACCCAATCACAATTTGGGATCATATTTATCACAAACTCATTGAATTCACCTTTCGTAGGCAAAGTAAGCAAAAAAGAAAAAAAATGGATTATCTTTATATTTTATATAAAATGTGTATATATAGGCCAAAATCATTGCGCGAAACACATTATGTACAACCCATTCATGATTGTGGTCCGATTAGTTTAATCTAGTAAAGCAGCTATTGATGCAGAAACTTCACTTTTCAAATCATACTCGTACTTCTCTCTATACCCTCTGCTAATTTTGCACTAAAACACTTTTGAGTCAAGTCGAAAAATTCATTCTAAATCTAAAAGGCAAAACAAATTCACAATAGTATTTTCAATGCAAATGTGTAGTCTTAAAGTGATGTGGAGATATGATATAGACATATAAAATGTATACATTTCAATTTTTCACTTCTTCTTTTCTATTTTCTCTCCTTTTCTTATCTAATACACTACAATGCTTCCTAACAAATTGATTTATTTATAGTAATAATATCAAAATTAATAAGATAAGAAATCAAAACTTTTACAAAGTCTATTTCTCACAAAAATTAATAACGGAAACTAATAATCCTTGTTCAAACTATTTTTGTCTACAATGTTTCTTTGAAAGAAAATTTTCTCATTCATTCAAAGATAAAAACCCATACTAAATATTTTAATATGTTAATATAATTTACTCAGTGTTTAAAGAACTGAACCATAATGACCAAGTCAATTAGAAAAACCAGGAATTGACTAATACTGGAACTGATTCAGAAAACAATCTGACAGTGTCAGATAAAGACGAATACGGTTCACTGGTTCATAATAAACTTTTTTCAATAACGATCCATTAAAATTTTGAATTTTTTGGAAACTCAAGGCCCATAAGCTATGGCCGTATTATGCATAATCCTTCTTCAAGTATCTTAGTATAGACATATATCCTCATTTTTTTTACTAAATAACCAATATGGAATTCTCTTTCTATTTTTAAAGTCAAACTTCCAATGGTCATTCAATTATAACATTTGATCGTTTACGTGTGTGTAAAAAAACAATATAAGTGTTACTCATAATAATGATATATTTCATTAATGAAGATAAAAAATGGTCTTAAAAAACCTGAGGGAAATATTGACGAAAATTTGTAAATACTGAAACCAATTCGGAAAATCATCTAACATTGTGAGATAAAGACATATACGACTTACAATAAACATTTTTTTAAATAATGATCCATTAAAATTTTGAACTTTTTGGAAACTCAAGGCCCCGTAAGCTAAGGTCCTATTATACATAACATTTCTCCAAGTAACTTAATATAGGCATACATCTTCAATTCTTTTCACTAAATAACCAATATGAGATAACCTTTCTATGCCTAAAGTTACATTTTCAATGGCTCTTAAAAAAGAAATAAAATTTCAATATTTTTTTCAATTGTAAAGATTAAAAAAAAACCATAAAATCTAATGTTCTTTTTCCACATTATTTTAGGTAAAAATTAATTTATTTCAATTATTTAATTAAAAAGGTCATATGACTTTGAATCGTTACTTTTTCGGTCTGATTATCTCAACATTTGCAAATACTGAAATCAATCTGGAAAATAATCTGACGGTGTGAGATAAAAACCGATACTATTCACAATAAATTTTTTCTTAATAATGATCCATTAAAACTTTGAACTTTCTTGAAACTTAAGGCCCATAAGATAAGGTCGTTAAGGCCCTATTATGTATAAAAAACTTCTCTAAGTGGCTTAATATATGCATATATCCTCAATTATTTTCACTAAAAAACTAATGCCGAATTCTTTTTTTATACCCAAAGTCATGTTTTCAATTCCACTTAAACATAGAATAAAATTTCAACATTTTTTTAAACTGTAAAGATCAAAAAAATATAAAATCAAATGTTCTTTTTCCATATTATTTTATATAAAAATTAATTTATTTCAATTATTTAATTAAAATCAGTCTGATGACCTTGAACCGTTAGTTTTTCCGGCTTGATGATGGGTCTGATTTTCTGAATATTTGCGATACTAGAATTAATCTGGAAAACAACACAATGGTATGAGATAAAGACAGAATCAATTTGGAAAACAACCTGGTAAGATAAAGACAGAATTAATAAGGAAAATAACCGGACGATGTGAGATAAAGATGGATAGAGTTCACAATAAACTTTCTCTCAATAACGATCTATTAAAACTTTAAACTTTTTGGAAGCTTAAGGTCTTTAAGTTAAGGCCCTATTACGCATAACCCTTCTCCAAATAGCTTGATATAGGCATATATCCTCAATTATTTTTACTAAATAGCTAATGTGTGATTCTCTTTTTATTCCCAAAGTCATATATTTAATTGCTATTAAAAAATAAATAAAATTTCAACTTTTTTTTTTAAACTGTAAAGATAAAAAAATTATAAAACTGAATATTCTTTTTCCACATTATTTTAGGAAAAAATAATTATTTCAATTATTTAATTAAAATCAGTCTGATGATCTTGAAAAGTTAGCTTTTCCGGTCTGATTTTCTGAACATTTACGAATGCTGAAATAAATCTGGAAAAAAATCCCAAGGTATGAGGTAAAGATGAATATAGTTCACAATAAATTTTTCTCAATAATGTTCCATTAAAATTTTGAACTTTTTGAAAACTTAAGACCAATAAGCTAACACCCTACTATGCATAACACTTCTCCAAGTTAGGGCTGTGCAAACAGGTTTTGGTCCTGGGTTTTTGAAGGACCAAGACTGGACCAAACATCTTCGGTTCGGTCCTAGTCTCGGTCCCAAAAATGGTGAGCCCAAATGGTTTCGGTCCCAGTCGAGGTCTCGGTTTGGGCTCGGGTAATAAATTCGGTTTTTTTTAGGCTTTCTCGGGCTTGTGAAAAAAGTTTCTAAACATTTAGCAACAATCAAACATTGAATCACTAAATTTGAGGTACTCTAAGCATCAATGTGAAAAAACCAAAGAAAGTTCAGTTAATGAGGGCAATATAGCAACTGAAAAGTAAGAAGTAAGAACTCTTTCTTTTTCTTTGCTTTGTTTCTATGGGAAGCAAGGGTGTTTATGCTGCAAATGTGCAAATGAAAAGCTATTCTGACTTATATTGCTATTCTGACTCATGTTTCTAATAAGCAAAAATTTTTAAGACAATTGAAATCAAATTGAATGGAACTAACCAGAATTTTTCATGCTTTGTACACTAGGACCATAGTTTTCACCAAATTGTCACATGAATTCTGCTTATTGTCCCTTATTCACTGATTGCTTTCTGGAAAATTTGTTCACTATCTCCAGTTTTAATCAATTGTCTAAGACAAACATTTGAGCAATAAGAAATGCATACATGCTATTCTAAACATTTTAATATCAAAATGTACGTAGATATTTTACCTCTTCATCAGCTCGATTTCCAATCCCTTAAGTTGTGTGAGAAAGAAACAGTTAATATTGATAATAGAGTGAAGGAAGTTATTGGCAAAAGATCATTTTTGTATGATAAGAGTAGAACTTGTAAATATACGCCTCTCAACAACTTCACGATACTCTTGATGGATATTTTCTCTTAAAGCCTACAAAAACTTTTATTACAACACATAAGAAATAGGAAAAATAATGGAAAATTAGAAACCCTTTAACCAAATTGTGCATCTGATCTACCTGAAACTCAAAAATCCTATCTTTGAACTTCTTCTTCAAAGCCCTACATTCAAATATAATCATTTCGTCATACACTAACATAGCTTCATTAGAAGTTCTTATAAATATAACTAAACTGGCAAATAAGACTGATGTCCCCAAAAATGACGCCTTTAACCATTCTTAAATTATGCAAATCCATCAATTCGATTTAGAATTTAAAGTTATCCAAATGTCGTGAAATTATATCATCAGCCAGATCCAAAGTTATCTTACTTTCATATGCACTCTTCACCATCTAGTTCAACCAAAATCTCCCACATAAATAGTAAGTTTCTATGGATGCTTTGAGAATAGAAAGACAGAGGGAAACAGGCCTTCTCATAAAAATGCCATCAAATTTAGAAAACTAAACTATACAAGAGGGTAAGACAGGAATGGAGGTGGTTTGAGCAAGTTATAACTTATCGAAGGTATATAAATAGAGAAAGGCACTTACTGACACCGAGCACGATCAGTCGAGCACCGGAGGCGGAGGTCTAAACTCGAAAGTCTTCGCCTGCGCAGCAAACTTCAAACTTCCGATCTCAGGTCGCCTGTCTCAGTCGAAGCTTCAAAGGTGAACAATGATGGGGTGGGATTTGGGAGTTGCTGATTCATTGAAGGTGACGGCGATGGGCGAAGGGAGTAAGGGTTGCGGATCGGGCAGTTTGGCGTGCGGGTGGCTGTTGAAAAATTGAAATGGAAGTGGCATTGGGCAATGAAATTAGGGATCTGAAATCTGAATCACGTTTGGTCTGATTCCTTGAACTGAGAGTTTCCAATTATTTAAAAAAAATGAAAAAACCGATCAACCGGTCTTTGACCAGTTTTTCGGGTTTCCATAAGAAAACCCGAGACCGGACCGGACCGGGACCGGGACTGGCCCGTTCGGTTCGGTTCTTGGCCAGTTCACCCGGTCTCGGTTTTTTTTCACACCCCGACTCCAAATAGCTTACTATAGAGATACCTCCTCAATTCTTTTCACCGAATAACCAAAGTGGGATTCTTTTTCTATGCTCAAAGTCATATTTTTTATTGGTCTTAAAAAAAAACAAAAGTATAAAATCGAATGTTTTTTATTTTTTCACATTATTTTAGATAAAATTTAATTTATTTTAATTATTTAATTAAAATCAGTCTGATGAACTTAAATCATTAACTCTTCTAGTTGGATGACTAGTCTGATTTTCAGCTATTAGCTTTTCCACTTCGATTATCTGTCTGATTTTCTGAATATTTGCAAATAATGGAATCAATCCAGAAAACAATCCGACAGGGTGAGATAAAGATAAATACGATTTATCTATTTATAATAAACTATTTTCAATAATGATCTATTTAAATTTTAAATTTTTTGAAAAATCAAGGCCCATAAGTTAAAGCTTTATTATGAACCATTCTCCAATTAGTTCAATACAGGTGTACATCCTCAATTATTTTCGCTAAATAATTAATGTGGTATTCTCTTTTTATGCTCAAAGTGATATTTTCTATAGCTCTTAAAAAAGGCATAAAATTTTATCATTATTTTAGGTAAAAATTAATTTTATTTTCAATTATTTAATTAAAATTAATCCAATGAGCTTGAACTGTTGGCTTTTCCTATTTGATGACACGTTTGATTTTGTGAACATTGGCGAATATTGGAATCAATCTAAAAGTTATCTAATGTTGAGATAAAATAAAACAAAAAATTAAGAAAATCGATCAAAAATAAAATTGCTCAAGATAAGGAGTGGAAAGTTTAAATACAGAGTGAGAAAAATTTGAAAATTTTTTTAGATAGAATTAGTTCTATTAGAGCAAACAAGGAAAATATAGATAAAAAGAGAGATATTTTTTAGATAAAATGAAATCTGATTTGGTGATTAAAATTAAAAATTAAAAAAATATAGTGATAATATATAAAAGGGAAATGAAAAAAAAAGGGAAATGAAGGATAAAGAGAAATGAAGTACAAAAAGAAATCGAGTTAATTACCCGAAATGTCACTGCACTTTCAAAAAGTTATTTCAGATGTCATTATACTTTAAAACTTACCCGAAATATTACTATATTTCTAAAAAATTATCTCAAATGCCATTGTACTTTAAAACTCACCCGATATGCTACTAAACTTATGAAAGTGTTATCTCTGTTACAAAATTAAGGACGTGTGTAATACTGCAAGTGCATGGGTCGTAATCAAGTAATAAAGTGGATTTAGAGTCCGATTGTCGATCCCACGAGGAGTTGCTACTTGAAATTACTCTAGTTAAATTAGTTAACTTAACAAAATAAACACAAACAATTAAAATGGAATTTTGATTTGAAATTATGAAAGTGAGCACAAAGAAACCAAAAGAGAACTTGAATTAAATGGATGCAAGTGGAGTTGTGTAAATATAAGGATGTAGTGGTTGAGATTCTTGGTTTCACTTAACCTTAATTAATAAACCAACAACCTAAAAAGTAAGTTATTTATTCATAATGTTACACTCGGATTTTCCTATTCTAGCTAATTACCTCTCTCAAATGTCAAATTAGCCCTAATTAATTGGATCAACCTACTATATCTATATGTCAATTGAAATCCAACTAATTGCATTAAGTGTTTGTGAAAATGCCTCAGTGAGTCACCTAGGACTAGGAGTATATTTCTATCTCCTACAATAATCTAGGGTGATTGTTACTTGATCTAATATGTATATCCTTCTTTCGAAAGTTATACAAATCACTCAACACATCATTCATTGGCCAAGTAAATGAAGGGCATTAAATGTCATAACAACCACATATAAGAACAAGCAATAAAACAAGAAAGGCATGCCTTGGTATTAATAAGCTTGGTTAAGCTACACCAAAAATCCCGACAGCAAAATATTTAGCTCATTATAAAATGGAGGCAAAGTAAAGAGTTAATGACATACATTGTGAATGAGAAAATAAAGAGGAAATATAAGTATAAGAATGTAATCCTCCCCTTAGAAGCACAAGTTTGTATTTCTTCTCAAACTCTCTTCTTCTTTCTTTTCTCTTTTGTTTTGCCCTCACTTTTGCCTCTTTCAACAACTCCAAGAATATAATCCTAGATGGATGAAGAATGGGCCTTTTATACGGGAGAATCCGTTTTTAGGGTTACAAGACACCCAAACCCTCTAAATTTGCACAAAAGGGGCTCAAAAATTCGAATTCGGGTATTTCCAGGTGGGCTGCGGGTAGCCGCGGCCAGCAGAAAAAACCATCAGGAACGCCGCGGGTACCACTTTCAGGTTTTTTCATTTTGGTCGCCAGCTTCACTTTTTCTTGCAGCTCTAGTCCTTTTCACTCAATTCTTTTGCATTGAGTCTAGAAACTTCAAAAGCTATTCTAAATGGTTCTTAAGCTTCAAAAAGACTCCAAATGTGGTCTTTTAAGTTTTTCAAGTGTGCAAACAAGTCCTCATCCTTCAAATTCCTTTGTAAAATTAGTCCTTTTGCCCTTCTTTTGCTTTCTTTCCTTCCAATTAGTGATTTTGACCTATAAAGACAAAATTCAAGCAATTATGAGTAGAAATCCGCTCAAGTAATTGATAATTTGTTCATTTAAGAGCTTAAATAAGTGTGTAAATACACACTTATCTGTAAGATCCCCGAAAATTTAACCCCAATTGTGCTACGTGGTCATTAATTTAGAAACTATCGCTTGAATCACGTTAGAATACTTCAAGATTTGTAGTCAATTAAAGATGGTAGTCCTTGATTGACATAAATGAAAGTACAAGGACTTAATTATAAGGCGACACAACAGGGATTTCTCGAACAATAAATGAATGATCCACATTGAGCCACACAGCCTCGCAAGGTGTACAACGTCAGGTTGTGCCACGTATCGCAATGTCATTGGCAGAATTCAAATTTTATTAAAACTAACTCAATTCCAACTATTATATATAGGCTCATTAGTCTTCAAACTCCCAAAAGCAACCAACAATTCCCTTTCTCTCATAAAAAGCTTCTAAATTCGTCCACCGCTATGGTAGGATGAAGAATAACCCCAAAAATTCACTAAAATACATATTTGTCTCTAGAAAAAGTGTCCTTATCATATATAAAAAGATTATAACCTAAAAAATAGCTTTGAATGAGGAATTTCCAAGCTTTAATAACACTTTTCTACGTAAGAGATGTTTGGGTAATTTTTGAGGTGAGTAACTATCACTTTGATGTCCTTTTTAACATTGATAATGTTTTGAAATGCTAAGCGTGTATTTGATTAAAGCAGTGAACATGGATTCTGATGCATTGAAAAAAAATATTGATATATTGCATTTTGAATCACTAGTTGCTCTACCCGTTCTGTATCTGGTCCGTTCTGCTCTGTTGCCACACTAGGAGCCATCTAATGATACCGAGATGGGCGACGATTAGTGTGGTATCTGCTCTGTATCTGTATTGATCTTTCTGGAATTCCGGTAGGGATCAACCGGGATTCAAATGTGGATCCACTTAATTGTACATAGCCATGATTGAATTGATATGATTCTTACGCGTACCACGGGTAGTAGTTTAACTAGTGATAGGGCCCATCTGTGCATTGAAAATTTTTGTGCACTGAATGATTTTCTGGAAAATAAATCTTTCAAATAAAAGGTAAATCAAAGGGTTTTGTTACTCACTGAATACTTTGTACTCATTCTTTTCTTTACTACAAATTTTGTAGATGATTGAAGCTATAACATCTGAAAAGCAAGGCAAGCCAGGAGTTATATCGTGCTCGTGAAATGGAGTAGAGTTGTGCATGTAATATAAATCTGTCTTTGAAGTTACTATAAATTTAATAGTCTAATGTCCACCTTTATAGTATATATGTCTTTACATCTTATAACATATATGAAAATAGTGATTTATAATCTTTATATTAATTTGAACTCTACTTTTCCTGTAAAAATTTTCTAGTGACTTTGCGTATTTTATTAATCAATAAAATATATTTATTAATACAACTTCTTGTGTGTTTTATATATTTTCTTGAAAAACCTAGCTTTAATGATTCTTTAAAAGTTTGACGATTTGTTAACTTATATAATTAGCTTTGTCTATTAAACTCTGTAAGATAAGATAAATTGGATTGTTCTGCACGTCCCGTTCCCGCTGTTTGAATTAAAGCTTCCACTATAGAATTTGTAAATTAACATAAGATATTCAGAAATATTAGAAAATTAGCGGAGGCGTGACATTATCAATCTCGTTTGCCACTCCCTTAAAAAATACAACTGACTTGATGACATGACTAATAGAATTTGTCGCGTGGCATCTTGAATGTTATTTTTTTACCCGAGTGTTGACCGAGTGGCAAATAAGATAATATTTTTACAAGTTTTAGTGACATATGAGGAAAGTTTTATAAAACTTTATAAAGTTTTAGTGCTATTGTACTTTATAAAGTTTTATAAAACTTTAACTTTCCTCATATGCCATTAAACTAGTGAAAATATTCTGTCATTTTCGACAATGGAAATACCCTATTAAAAAAATAAAGGTAAAAGTTTTATAAAACTTTTCTCATATGTCACTAAACTTGCAAAAATATTATCTCATTAGCTATTCTATAAATACCCGATTAAAAAAATAAAGGTAAAGATGCCACGCGGTAAATTGCGTTAGCCATATCATCAAGTCTGTTATATTTTAACGGGGGTGGCAAATGAGATAACACTTTCACAAGTGCAGCGGCATATCATGTGAGTTTTAAAGTACAATGACATTTGAGATAACATTTTAAAAGTATAGTGGCATTTCGGGTAATTAACTTAAAAAAAATCTATAAATTAGTAATAAATTAAAAATATAAATAAAATTAAAAAGTAAAATAGAAATCAATGACCAAGATTAGCAGATTAAACTAACGGCTAAGATGAGATATCCCGATTTAGCAAGTGTTTTTAGGTGGGAAAAAGTGAAAAAGAAACTATAACGATCTTAAGTATACTAGAATTCTCACCCGTGCGTTGCACGAGATCTAAAAATAATAATAACAATAGTAATTTTTTGGAGACATATTTATTTGGCATGAAAAAGTGACATGTTTAGTTGTTAACTATAGATTTGATGACTGTGGGCCTTCAAATTCACCACTTGCATATAGATAATCAATTCACGTTTGCCAACTAACAAATATCAATTATTTATATCAGATAAACATGTTTACTTAGAATTACTTTAATAAAAAATGTCGATAAATTTTTTTACAAAAATTAAAAAATTTAATAAATTATTAATATAGTCAGTTAAGTCATATGTTAACATTATGAGATATAAGTTGTTATAACTATTCTATCATATTTAGATTTATTTATTTGTCGGTAACACTTTTTACATCAGTTAATTTCTTTTTTTCATACAGTGCGTATAGGGGGCGGGAAGGGAACTAATATCAGTTATTCATGTCAAATAAATATTTCTTCCTATAATTACTCTAATAATAAATATCAATGAATTTTTATACAAAAATTTAATATAAATTATTAATACAACCAGTTGAGTCATATTAATATTATGAAATATAAGTTTTTATAACCATTCTATTATATTTGAATTTATCTGTTAGTAATATTTTTTGTACTAGTTAATTCTTTTTTTTATACAATGGGTATAGAGGGGAAGAGCGGGTATGTTTCAATCCAGGATCTCCTGTCTAGAATATGAGAAGCATAACTACCGTAACTTGTTTGAATTACAGCACCAGTTAATTATAAATATATAAATAAAAATTAATTGAGGTGATTCAATAAAAATAAAGTGTTTAATAAAAATTATTGAATAACTATTACAGTGCAACTGTATCAATATTCGGTCCATCTCTTAAATAAATAATTCAACTCTAAATACGAGAAGACTTAAATTATCAAAAATTTCAATTTAATTATAGAATCGATAAATTAGAGTAGTATAATTTTTAAAAAAATCAATTCATTATTGCACTACAACAACCATATAGAAATTTCTTAAAAAATTATTACAAATTGAAATTTACAATTAATGTTACAGATTTTTAAAAATTATTGCATTACAACAACCGTTATGCTCGTGTTTGATTTGATAAATGACAGATCCCTAATTTAAAATATTTGGCTAAAGAAACCACCGTGAAGTGAGGATCGAATATGGGATAATAAAAGAAAAAAATAAATATTATTTAAAAAATTAGTATAACAATCTCAAGAAAAAAGATAAAAATAAAAATACAAAAAAAGAATTAAATGATATTACCAAAAATCTTATAGAGCTGGAAACCTTATAGAGCCAGAAACTCTAGAGAGTCAGAAAAAAGAGCGGAAAATGCCACTATTCTCTTATTATTATTATATATATAGATATAGAATAGAATAGATTAAGTTATTTATATAGAAATTTTGATACATATATATATAATAATTAATTAAGGGAAGGGAGATGTTGATAAAATAATAGTGTTGTAATTACAAAAATTATGTTTTAATCGTGGAGTAATAACCTATAATATATTTTAAAAACTTCAAAGAAAAAATAATATAAATTAAAATATTAAATGCTGCAATATGCAGCCAGTTGCATATCAATATATATTTTCTATAGAAACAAATCGAGCTAATTACAAGAAGCCACATCAGCTGTATAGTAGGACCGTATTGCAATGCCCAAGGCATTTCTTGGGAACAAATTTTTCCATTTAGCCAATAAAAATGTCAAAAAGTGGAAAAACAATATAAAAGGGATTAAAAAAAATGAAAATGGAATACTAGCTGAGATTGGGAAGGAAAATAAAGTGCGGTCGCTCCAAACTCAATGTTTCATAGACAAAGATTGGAATAGTAGCTATCAGGTTCCCAACGTTTGAATATATTTATGCGAAAGTCCCTAACCTTGGTTTCTTAACAATAGAGGTCCGAACCGTACGATATTTAATTGAATCTGATGTGTCAGATTCGGATTGGCCAAGTGGACTATCCCGGACGTGTCTCTCTCCACGGTGGGAGGATCGCTGCAGTTACTAATCCAACAGTGGCTAAAATCGAAACTGCTCCGGAAACGACTTTACACGACTCATAACTCGGTAAAGGAAAAAGCGTTTTAGGGGAAGATTCAAGTTTAAAAAAGAAAAAAAATGCAATACTTATCGGTCCATTTCACACCATCCCCCACCGTGGTGAAAAGAATAACTGTACACTCCCCACCGTTTGTGCGTGTGTTTGTGTGTGCACGCTGAGGTGACTTCGATCTGCGTCTGATAAGTCAAGATCAGTACTGGGAAGAAACCCATCATTTTCTTGTTCTTTCAAAGGTCTCTCCTACTTTATACGTTATATCTATATCTTTTGTTTTGTGTGCAGAGTCAAGAAAAAAGAGTTTGGTTTTGTTAATTGGAGATTCTTTAATTATATGGATTTTTGATGAATTACAGGAAATTTCGTTATCTGGGATTTGATATTTTATCTGATCTTGACTTTTTTGATTGCTGAATTCTTGAAAACTTGATATCAAGGTAAAAGATTGCATTTTTCCCTGACATGAATTATGTTATGTCTATGCATAAACGTAATCGCATACAATGAAATAAGAATTTGCATATGCACTGTGAAGAATATGTTCTAGTATGACTCGATGAAAATGTTGCTTGTAGTTCCAATCTTGCTGCACAGTGTGTTGTTTGCCATTCGTTATATGGGAATCTGCAAAATTACAGTCTAATTGAACGTTCTTCTCCATTTTGGCTTAAAGAATTTGATAAGAACAGCTGGTTTAGGTGCTTATGAATTGTAGTTTGTTCTTAATATTTCTTCCTTGAAATTTCTGACAGTTTTTCTTTTGGAGTGGACCGAAGAAGAGTCAAAATTTCTGATAATTCTTTACAATGAAGAATAATGAGCGTCTGGCTAATATTGCCTTAGCAGGTACTGCTGATATTTCCATTCCATTTGATTTGGGGACTGTAAAGATCTGTTCTTTCCTCCTCCTGTCCCAAATTAAGTTTTGAATTTCTTGCTTACTTCTGTGCAGTGCATTTCCTCATGATTTAGTTTTATATTTCTTTTTGCTGTGTGCTTTTCCATTTGGTTGATATATATTTACTATGGCTATTGAATTGTGCTGGTGTGCCAGAGGTCACCTGTGAAAACAGACTATATATCATACTGTACACAAGAGTTAGTATTTTTGTCAAGAATGATTTTTTTTTAAAGAAAAAAATTAGTACTGTCTGCATCTGGCCATATGACACTTTGGCAATCTTTCTTGTGTATGTCTGTGTGAACAGGCACTCTCATTTTCTCTTTGAAAGTTAAATACTATATATTTTTCTTTGACCCACAAGTACTACTCACTTCTCCACCACTCCTTTCAAATCATTTCATTTCTATTTTAAAATAGAAATTGGCAACTAACTGGAGGTTATTATTGTCTATGCCCTAATCATGGATTTTTTGTCGTGCTTGCAGGTCTGACTTTTGCCCCATTGATTGTGAAGGTAGACCCGAACTTGAACGTTGTAGTGACAGCATGCTTAGCGGTCTATGTGGGTTGCTATCGATCAGTCAAGCCAACTCCACCTTCTGTAAGTGGAACATCTAAATGCATTTCCAGCAGATCTGTTTGTTATTTTTATGAATTTATCTGGACCTTTCCTTACATTGCATAGCTGAATATTTCAGGAGACCATGTCGAATGAGCATGCAATGCGGTTCCCCTTGGTTGGGAGTGCAGTGCTGCTGTCATTGTTCCTTCTATTTAAATTTGTTTCAAAAGACTTGGTTAATGCAGTATTGACATGCTATTTCTTTGTACTTGGGATTGTCGCTCTCTCGTATGTTCTTTTCATATCTGCTTCATATCTGCTATCCTATTATTCTAAGTTTAATTTGATTAAATTTTATATTAGTATATTGGAGAGATAAGATGCTTATGTATCATTTTAACTCCTTTATTTACTCTTTGTAGGGCAACAATACTACCAGCAATCAGACGTTTCATGCTCAAAACCTTGGAATGATAATGTCATAACCTGGCATTTTCCATATTTTCGATGTATGTCATTACTAAGTCCACTTTCTGATTCTTCTCAAACAATCATTGAGATCCCATGTTTTTCTTTGAGGGGAATCCATCTTCTTGATTGTCTTACCTTTGATGAATAGATGAGTAAAGGCTGAGGTTATTCTCTTGTCAAATGAAAGATACTAACAAACCCTTTTTCCTTTCTGCCTATAATGACTTCTGATTCATTTGCTTCATTGATGTTCGTTGATGTCCATGCCATTTTGAGAAACTTTGTTGGTTTGATCATGATACTTCCGTTTCTCAAATATTAGATCTCTATACATATAATTTTGTGGAGAGAGGCAATTGTTACATGCATCCCTTATTGTACTAGCTGCTAAAATTATAATCTTCCAGATATAACGAATTCTTCTGCCAGTCACAGGTTCATGCACCTTCTAATCTGCATTCATCACTCGTTGCACCAAGTGGGCGTTCATCCTTCTTTAAATGGATTTATTCGATATGTTAAGGAATCACTAAATGAGTGTTCAGGAAGTGATTTGTTTTCTGCAAAATTGGCCAGATACTGTCTAATGCATATTTAGTGTGGTCCATAAGTAGTATGCACTTGTCTATCATTCATTTATTTCAATTTTAATTAAAACATTTATTTTCACTTCTCAAACTCCCCGTAAAAAAAAAAAAAAAAAAACAACTATGCTGTTTGAAGATTCAATATGTGATTTTATTTTTGTCTGCATTGAATGGTGATTAACTTGTCAACTTGGTCTGTGAATGCTGACCAAGTAATATAGAAAGATGCAGTCTGAAATGCTGCTTAATGTGTTTGATAGATTCATAATTATTACTTATTCAAATGATTTGTTCTCGATATAAATTTGTAGAATGAGTTGTGGAGATTCTGTGGTTCCTATAGAATGGGTGGATCAACCTTGAGTAGTAGTTGAAGGTAGTGGTATGGCTCATGAACTGTGTGATTGAAATTGATTCAGTTTATAAATTTAGAAATTTATAAGCTTCTGAATATATTCTTGTTGGAACACTGATTATGCACTTTTAAATTTGATCATGCCATAATGTTTTGCCAATTGAATAGTCTCCGTGTCAAAAGATTTACCAATTATAAATATGACTATTTGTTCACTGTAGATGATACCTCTGCCAGATGAAAAGAATAGGTTCTCTTTTCAGCTTTCTTTTTGATATTTTTGACATCATATTGCGTGCATATGCAGAATGATATTGTCATTTACACGTTTGTTACACAGCTTTGGAGGTTCAGTTTACAAGATCACAGATTGTCGCTGCAATTCCTGGAACCTTCTTTTGTGCATGGTATGCTTCACAGAAGCATTGGTTGGCTAACAATATTCTGGGCCTTGCTTTCTGCGTTCAGGTATGGTGTCATTACCAATTGTAATGTTTGCATTTGTTCCTCCAGTATTCTTTTCATACAAAGACACGAAAGCTTCACTGTGAAATGCTCTCAAGGTTTAAATGCTGTTTTCATTGATATGCACCCGCACTGTCTTTAAATCTTCTGTATTTATACTACATTCTGATTAACTGCCTACACTAAATTAATGAGTTTCATGGTCAGTAAATTTTGCTATTTGCCTTCAGACTTCAAAATGCATTTGGATTAACTGAATGGTTTTATATTAATTTAATTTGTTTCGAGAGGTAGTGGTCTAATACTTGTTGAATGCTTTTATTGACACATTTTCTGCTTTCTTTTTCTTGCAGGGAATAGAAATGCTTTCCCTGGGCTCATTTAAGACAGGAGCCATCCTCTTGGTAAGTAATGAACTCTAGGGTAGACAGTCAGTCAATAGCACATAGTTAATCTTTGGAAGTATTTCTCTATTTCTGGAGGTTTTGTCTGAAAATTTCTGTAGGAAATGCCATGAGTAGTGTAAATATTAATGCCTAATAAAATTTCGAAGGAAATATTCCATCACAGAATTTCTGTTGAGAATTCCATGCATCTAGTTAAATAGAAGCACTAAACTTTCCAGACCAAAATTTGGTTTGTGAATTTGCAACAGAATTTAGCAATGTGAACTTTTTAGTGTCTGCCGTATTTTATAGGGCGTTCGGTTCTTTGTGAAGGCTCAACCCTTGTACCTTTCTATATATTTCTCCCCACTATATTCTCTTGTAAATACTCCCTCCATCCCACTAAGATAGGCATGTTCCTAGTTTCACTAGGATTTAGGAAAACTCAATTAATGGTGTTGGAAATGTAAAGTTTAAGAACATTTAACCAATATACCCTTTAATTACTTATTTCACTTTAAAAGTTTTATTATTTCATTGATAACCATGCACGTTAAATAGGGGTATATAAGTGAACTTATATTTCAACTAAACATCAATAAAGAAAGTGGCATATAATTTGGGACTGACGAAAAAGGAATACAAGTCTATCTTAGTGGGACAGAGGGAGTATATCAGATGGAGAAAATGTTTTTGGCTGGTTTCTTTTGGTGTGCGTGTGTTTTGGGGGAAGGTGAATATGCATCAAGTTATAGGTTTATGTTGTTCTATGGGAGGAAATAGTAAACTTATGGCCCTTTTGATGTTATCAGGTGTATATGGTTCTTTGTGGACACATAAATACACATGAATATTTCTTTTTTCCTTTTGAATTTAATGTCCCCCCCGAGTTCAAGTAATATGTATGGATGCATTTTATTCAATGCAAATTGTTATATTTATTGCAGGCTGGACTCTTTGTATACGACATATTCTGGGTCTTTTTTACTCCAGTAATGGTTAGCGTTGCTAAATCATTTGATGCTCCTATAAAGGTCAGTACCTTTTAGTTGATTAGGTCATAGCAGATTGTAGGTTAATCTCTTATGCTTGATGTATCTTACACCCTTCTGTAATTGTGCTTCACTTTTTGCAGCTGCTGTTCCCAACTTCAGATTCTGCACGTCCATTTTCAATGCTTGGTCTTGGAGATATAGTAATTCCTGGTACGAAGTTAACTACTATCGTGAAACTTAATACTCTGGTTTTCAAACTGCTGCTTTCTACCTGCTTTTTGTGTGGGGGGGGGGTTTCTCCTTTTTCATTTTTCCCCCCATTTTTCCTTTTTGGGTTTTTTTTTTTT
>CAVNYN010270527.1:0-56411 GCA_963692815.1 Nyctanthes arbor-tristis | reverse complement strand
ATTAATGGGACAGCACCTATCTTTCCAACATCGTTATTCAATATAGTCATTACAACATAATCAAGAAAACAGTTGATCTGGGTCAAATCATCAGCAGAAAAAATCCTAAAACAATTTTGGTAGCAAAGTCTTCACAGTTCTCTTATCTAATTATTAGACTCCTTAACCATAAACCCCACACACATAAGAGAAAGTGAGCTCAGAAATAGCTATGAAAAACCAAGTGAGCCTAAAGAACTGAATTTCCTGCTGCACTACCTGTATGCTGGATTCCTCATCATTGATGCGGGAAATTATCTCAACACAAGCAGTGGTAAATTCAGAAAATTCAGATCTGGAGGTACACATGTCCCTGATAATCTTGATAGCCCGTTTCCGTACACTAATTCCTGTATCCTTTATCCTTTCTGCTACCTTCTCAAAATACTAAAAGAAATTCAGAAGTTAGATGGCCAAACAGATAAGCTGTAATAGTGCATGTACAAATAAGCAAAGGCAACAGTAATACCTTCAGACCAACATCAGGATGTGAAGCAATATGACGACCAACAAGTTCAAGTGCAGCTTCTCTAGCTGATATAGCAGAGTCACAAAATCTCCCTTCAACGGCTGTTTGCACATTTTTATCGCATAGAACTTCGGGGTCAGCTTCTACAATGATACTGACCTGCTCTTTATATCACGTTAATCAGTGAAGTCTTCAATAGCAACAAGGTGCCCCCAACTCAGAAATAAAGAAAAGAAAAGAGAAAAAAGGCAGCTGTGTAGCTGAGAGAAGTGCTTCTTACATACCGCTCGCAATGCCTTAGCACGAATCACTGGTGAGTTCTCCCTCAAACTTGCCTGGAAATAATTAAAAAATAAAAACTACATATACAGTTTACAAAGTTTTAACAAGGACTACTTATTTTACTAACCAGGAGCAACTTAAGAATCCTGTCAAATCCTCGGGCGAAGGAACTATTCTGTCCCAATGCCATAGTTATCTTTTTCACTGAATCCCTTGTCAGAAAGGATGAACGAGAAGAAGATTCGCGTATAATTTCTTTTGACTTCAACCTCGCAAGGTAGTAGTAAAACTTCTGTTGAGAATCAGGGTCATCTTTGTACCATAGGCAAAGGTAAAACCTACAAATCAGGACGTTAGAAGAGATGAAAAATTTTAAGAGTGAAACAAGTTATTTAATCACCGACCAGCGGATGAAAAGGTGCAGATCACCAGTGGACCCTGCATCCTGCAAATAATTCAGAAGCATCTGTTGCATAATTTCCTGTTTCGCAACTGTATCAGCAACGCTAGAAGACATCCCCGAATGATTTTGATTCTTTTTCTGGTCATCATGGCCTTGGGACTCGCTGTACTTTTTTAACACAAGAAGTTGCTTCTTGCACATACAGATCTGACAATAAGACTTGCCAGAAGGAACTTCATGCTCATTTCCTCCAATACAATCAACATGAAATGTTCTTTCACAGCCTTTACATATAAATAATGATTTGTCAATCCTTGGATCTGAACAAACAGAACAAGTATCATTTGGATGATTGGGATCAACACCATCGCCAGATAACTCTGGCACAGTCCAAAACTTTTCCTTCCCGTTAAGGACAGCATCATGTTTCAACCTTGCAGCAATTGTACCAAGAAGGTCAATGGCCATTATACGCGCAGCAGTATCTTTTGATTTCAGTCCAGCATTCTGCAGGAGCAAGACGCAAAGAACCTGCAGTACACTGTCTATTAACTTAACATAAATTGATGAAGTTGATCCAATTCAATCCAATTTAAGCAAGCATTGACTATAAAAACATACCTCTAGAATAGGGCCTGAAGCAGGATATTCAGGCAAGTTCAAAGTTGTAAGCAAGTCCATTACAATATTCTCCATCATTATCTTCAGCTCAGATGCATCCTGATTTTTACTACCAGTATATCGCTCAAGAACTCGACTCCAGAAAAGACAGCAAGATTCCGTGACTGTGTCATGGCATTTTGTAGGGAACCCAGCATCAACTGAAATTTCCAGTGAAGGATTTCTTGTTCGCCTAAGAACTTCTGAAGGATTTGCACTGTAGTGCACCACTTGAATCAATAGAGCAGTGATCAACTGAATCTGTCTCTGTTCTTCATCAGGAAGATGATAGGCCCTTGATACCCGCTTAGAAAATGGTAACTTCAAAAGGACTTGAAGAGTTTCATCCATAACATAAGCTCGATGTTGAGTGTAACCATGGTAAATCTGCAACATAATAAAGATGCCAGCAATTTAGCATGGACAGCAGCTACTCCATTAAAAATGTAAAGAGAATGGCATGAACAGGTTTTATTACCCCACCAATTAAGCTGATTGCTTTTAGCTGCAAAACCTGGATATTGTCAACCAGTAATGTCTGTAAACTAACTCTTACAAGCTGAAGAATACAACTATCTGATAGGCGCTCTATCAACAACAAGTCCTTGAGCAAACTGAGAACCGTGCACAGCTTCTGAAGTACAACATTTGCAACTGAAGACATCCTAACAGAAAAACAAAAATGACATTACAAGAGATAAAATAGAATACTATTTTCATAATCACATTGTACACCCGTCTGGTAGAAATTAATGCCATATCAATTTTTTTGTAAGTGACATGATTCATTTCAAAACTGTCCAAAAGTTGCAGAAGACCAGTGTTTCTGATAATTCACAGATCACCCCTTAAGTGCATGTCCATTCACAGAGACAGTTTATTCCCATTTTTCAAATAGCAGTGGAAAAACATACGGGTTGGGAAAAGGAAGAGAATTTTAGTGGGCCCAAGTAATCATGTGCTTGTCCCTTTGGGGGTTGGGGGGACAGTAGAAAATGGATTCTTTTTGGTCTGTTAAGCCAGACAGCCCCTATTATAATTTCAGAGAGAGGGAATAAAAGGAAGCACACTTGTTCATTCTTGATTTCCCGACTTTTGCGCCACTGGAAATTCGTCTTTTCTTACTTGCTGAACCAACATCACCAACTTCTTCATCTTCCCCATCTGATATTTAATAAGCAGATATTTTAGAATATAGAAACTAATTTTGAGTTAAAACAAAGAACAATATATGTTGTTCCAATTTTCAGCCAAAAAGAAAAAGACTATGTTTAACTTCATTTAACAAATAAGTTGTAGCATTACAGAAAACTCGCACACAGCCCAGTTAAGTTTGTCCCTTTTCTCTGAAGGGCGGGTTATTTTTTTTTTCACTCGAAAGAAGGGCTTGTTGCTGTTTATGAGCGCATTGAGTGTGGGTTTTTTTTTTTTCTTTCTTTTTTTTTTTTTTTGGGGGGGGTGGGGAGGGGGTGGGGTTTGGGGAGCCCATTGTATGTCGCAGGAAAGCCTCTGCCATATAGCACCGATGATCCAACGCCAATAGTAGAACACAAGACGAAAAATGTATGCATGCAACTGATGGAAGATGGGAAAAATAACTTACCAGATTCCCCTCCACAAAGAAACAAAAAGTCTTGCTCTATATTTAAAGAGAAAAGCCGCTCACGGCTAGAAAACGAATAAAAAGATGGAGTCGTTACCCTTCAAGAAAGTAACAGCGAAAGTTAAATGAGAAAGCAGGGTTGTTTACCTTCAAAAGCGCCATTGTCATTTGGTTTGTGCAAAGCACGATATATGGGATCACATATGAACATAACATCCATGATTTGATGCCTTGAGAACTCGATAACTCTTTCAATGTACTGATCAAATTAGATGATAATTACTCACAAAAGCTTAACAATTTCACATACGAGGAAAGACCCTTTTGTACCAAAGTGACATACCTCTTCTTTATACAGAAGCTTAGGCATGCCATCATGAGCCATAATAAGCAAAGCTGCATGAATTGATTCCAGAGCGCAATAAATGCATGATATTACATCTGCATCTGGCTGGAATTCAAGCAAAAAAATTATACATTGTGCGCGCAAATATGAAATATTACATTGATTGACGAAACAAAAAGTAACTCAGTAGTCATTGTAACAATGAAATAGTGGGAACACTCTAAAAATACAACTGTTCATGGAAAAGATAAGTTCAATAACCGTGATTTATTTAAACAACGGAAAATTTACAAGATGATGAAACAAAACTCGACTGTCATTCCCAACAGTCAAATGACGGTAACGATCCGTTCATAAAGAACTGAAATTTACTTATACAAGGACAATGACCAATTTGCAGAATAACAGTCATATGGACAAAATAATCAAATGACAAATGAGCCACGAGACAGGAGAAGAGAAACGAGAAACAGCAGAAAGCTCCTCTTATACAGTTACTTGAAACGAGAAAAGCGTAAGTAGAAAAGATTAAAGTTATTTTGCCAAGGAAACGATGGGATAGCTGTGGATGAGGGTGTAGACGGTTTTGAACTTTTGCGAAAAGTGATTTTTTTTTTTTTTTTTTTTTTGGGGGGGGGGTTGGGGGGGGAATGTACGGTTAATAGTATTAAGAAATACAAAAAATGATTTCTCAAAGAATGTGTGGTTGAGAACGAATTTTAAAAATGATTGATTGTTGAACAGTCAATTTCATACACACCCTAGAATAAGAAAAAAGAAACCAGTGTGCGTGAAAGAGAAAATGGATATTAGAGACGGAGGACGTCTAGCAAGAAGGTGAGCTAGACATTGTCTATTCAATCTTTTAATTTTTTTCTCTTCATACTCTTCCCTATCTCTCTTAAAAATAACGCGATAGAAATTGGACATGTCACCCGCCAACTATTAAATGCACAGTATCCATCAGAGACCCTTTTTTTTCCTCCATGTGTTGAAGCAATGGATCAGTTACCATTGGAGATGCTCTTAGATCTCCAAAGAAAATGACCAGACAATATGAAAAGGACAACGGAAGCTTCCTCAGTGCGAAAAGGCGTGTTGAGGCTTAAGGCATGCTGTAAACCAAAAAATGCCTTCTTTAAGTGTAAAATAAGCACATAAGAGAACAGTCTGAAGTGTGAAAACAAACAAAAGAAACATTAATTGAAGTAACAAGAAACTTTGTTGGTCGGACACTAAGCAATTCTCTAAGTATGAAATAATGTTTTAAACGTTTTAGTAATAGTTGATATTTAATTCCAAAGGTTGCTGAATGAAAAAAACCACAATTTATAAATTCTTTTTTAGTTGTAACTAGTGAGACAACGGGCTGCCACAAAACAAAGAATCAAAATTTTTCTATGATTTGTGAGCCCAAAAGCACAGTATATAAGCATGAACTAAGGATTGCACGCCTCATAAGCCTCGATGCATGTTGTGAGAGTGTGCCTGGTTATCTAACACCTTCGAAACACAATTCACAATCAGTGTCTTCGGACATCTTTTTTTCATCTGCTTGAAGACGACCCTCAATTTGCCTTTTTCAAATATGGTTTAACTCAAGGTATGAACTTAAAAGGAGAAGCTAGACCTTTCACATGTATAAAATTTGATAAGAGTACATCCTTTTACGAAAAAGCATCATGCAAGAACTGAAATATGGTAACACCACATCCATTCATGAGTAAGGAGAGAGAGGACATCAGAGTTGCAATTGTTTTGCCACATGCTTCAGAAGTTTTAAAAAAGAGACACATGTAACGAGGGAATGATTAAACACAAATCCGTTAAAAACCAATGAAATAAATGACTATATCCACACATACATACAATGAAGCACCAATATGGATAAGCATATCTGACACGGATATATGATTTGCAAAAAAGTTCCAACGCTATCAAGCCGCCAGTGCACTGGTTAAATATTTTTTTTTTACGTAGATTTATAATTTAAGAAAAACAAAAACTAGATTTCTTGGGCGAAAAAAGGAGGAAGGTTTTTGTTGATTAAAATTGTTATCTTACTTGAAATAAAATTGGACCTAACTATTTTCTGCTATATGTTTTAAAGTGTCAATTAATTCATGCCTTTCTGAATATTTCTCAATGTCTTGGCTCTTCACGGAACATGAGATCTGCTTCCTAGTATTCCACCTTAAACTTCTTCAGCTCTCTCTTTGCAGTTTCTGTAAGTAACAAGAAGAATGGTGCTAGAAAAAGCTTAAATCGTGCGGGTTTTGTCGCATTAGGTTTTTTCTTTTTCAAATTTTTTTTTCCTAGCTGCTTAATGAATGGGAATCAGGTGTGCCCAACATGTAGCTGACACCAATACGCCAGTGCCGGGGAAGTATGTGTGATCCATAGCAATTAGCACACATAAAAAACAATGAACATGAGGTATTCAAGCAACTTTGGCAATGCATTGTGCTCGGAAATACATAGGATGCCATTTCCATCGATATAATCCTTTAAGTATCACATAACAACCTACTAAGAAAGCCTAGCTGAAGATGTCAAATCAGCAAGGTGCAACTTGCGCAATTAAGGCAATTTTAGTAATTTAGAGCTTGTTTGATGCTCTTTATTTGTCAAAATGTAAAGAACTTATAATGAGGAGACAGGTAGAATGTGTATTGGGGATGTAAAAGGGTTTAAAATATGTGGTCGTAATTGAATAGTTTTCAAATCAAATGTCAAATCAATGGTAGGTAAACTTATAAATTGGGAAATAAAAACAAACAAACAAGCTCTTATTTTATTCACTCAAATGATTGACATATTTGGCATTAATGACCCCCCTACATATGAAATAATTGGACATGACGGATTACTTTAAGTATTACTTTAGAATGATCTTTGGAGATCTTCTTGAAAACATGAGTTATTGAAATTGAATCTTAAAAAGATTGTGAGGAGTATTGTTATGGCAATTTCTTTTTCAGATGGTCACAACTTGTTTAGAAAAGTTCCATTCAGCAGTCTAGATTCTACTGAAGGAATCATTACCAAATTAGAGTGGTACCATTAAACATATTCCGCAGTGGTCAGAATACTAAAAGGAATCCACAAAAAAGAGGGTAAAGATTCAGCCCATGTTTCATTCTCACTGTTCTCCCCCATTATAACACTCCTAGCCACTTGATCTAACAACTATTCAATTTCAATGCTACATCTCAAGGACCCAATAAATCTCAGCAACCCATTCTACTTCACCATAATTGGCTAATTATAATAGGAAAAAATTAATAAGAATCAAACACTCCCACTAAGTGAATATATTATCTTTCAGATTAATATTTCCGGCGACATAGTAGTTGGATTGTGAGCAACCGATTGCTGTTCCAGATAGCAAATAAAAGTGAGTAGATATACATGTCCAGGTAGTAGATCATGGAATGAATGAGCCAATTAGGTGCGGCTCCATGTGATTGTTATGTTCTCGAATCTCTCAACACGATCTAACAACCACTACACAACCTATACACTGAGGCAAATTTTGCAGTTTACCTAGATAATAATTTTTTTCTTCATAAAATCCGTACAGGCAAAATCAAAGAGAAACATAAAAAAATAGTGGTTATATTCACACAACTTATTTCTATAGTTGCACAATTTTCTAATTGCACTACAGGTCCTTGATATTTCTTCTTTGTTTCAATTATCTCTCTCAGTTTCTGTGTCTCAAATTCAGTTTTGTACCTTTAATATCATCAGCCAACGCATGTGATCTCTAATTAAGATTAAGATTTCCATATAATAAGTAGTCTATTACAGCACCTTGAATTGGAGACTAAATATTATCTTGAATTTCCATGTTTATTATTATTTTTAACTCGTTATAGCTTACGAGGTTCAAATAATTGTTCTTACGCTTTCTAATGGACATCTTGGACAACTTATGTTAAATCATTGAAAGGTTCAAGAAAGAAATTAGATGAGAAAAAGTTGAAAAACATAATTGAAACAATGAAATAGATTAAGAGGGATTGGTGTAACTAAAAGTGCTGAACTATTAAGATGTGGTGTGATCATAACCAGCCAAAAAAATGCAATTAACGGCATTCATGTGCTCAATAAAGTACATCTGTTCAAGACTTTGCTGAAATTTTTTCACTGACAATGGCAAGCCAATTAAGCAAGCCATGTTTCTCTTTGTTTTTGGTCATGTAAAACACATAAGAAATGCCAATACCGGAGTAGGAGACCAATCAACTTGGTAAAATTCGCAACCAAATAAAGTTTCAAAATTCTCTATAATGGCATGGACAATTCAAGATGATATTATTCAAAAGGAAACTTCAGCTCAAAATGGAATAGGATAATAGATAAATGGCATTTGCAACTAAGTAAACAATGTAGTTCAGCTCTAAATGAAATCGGTAAACAAGATTTCAACAGCACAGCTCATTAACAATTTCATTATCAAGCTAGCAGCTGATTTTCTTATAACAAAAAATATTGCCCACGCTAGCAAGTGTGACTCCTTGCCACATCAGTGCAAGTGAAAAGATCTCTTAGGCAGACGAAGCACATAAGACAGTGTAGGTCCCACTGTGAAAACAGGTTAGGCCAGGCCAACTCCATCCAAGATTTTAAGCCGCATGGTCATGAAGAAAATAAAGATTTTAGAATTGGACACTTACTTGTTCACACTCATCAATTGAAAGACCTTCTGCTCGATGAATTTGATGGTCTAAAACCTTTAGTGTCCTCGAAAGAATATCTATAGGAACCATATGTAGTACTTCTTTTGCCCGTATCAACATAGTTTCATTAACGATTGCTTTAAGTTCAGGAGCAGTTAATGATATCAAATCGCCTTCTTCTCTTTCCTCATTAGAAGGTTCTGCTTTGCCACACAAGTCCTCCAACCTTTCACAAAAGCCTCCAATAGCTGCATCTGGGGAAAGTGGTCATACTCAACCCCTCAAGGAGAAAAAGAGAGCATGATCTAGGTAGAATAAAAGACAACTGTAAAAGGAAACAGAATAAAACCTTGAAGGTCATGGGTATCTGGACAACCTACAGACTGGAGATGATCTTTCCCTTTCTTTTTTACTTTTGGTTTTCTAGCAGTATTAATAGCATCCTGTAAACGATATCAAATATTAGCCACCATCTAGTTTACAACATTACTCAATTGACCAATGAGAACCTACACTGTAAACATAATGTTCTTGATGATTTTGAGTCCCAGCAGAGTCTCCCTGCTCTTGATTAGGCATAGACACGGTTTGCTCAATCGGCTTTGAAACTGATTCAGCAAAATTACCACTAGGCAGTGGCTCCTTAGCAGGACCTGTGAAACTTGACCAGTGCAAAAAATGATAAGCTAGAACATATCATAGCTACTAGGCTTTGTTTGATTTAGGTTCTCCAAAGTCAAATCTCACTCAAACTCACTTTCAACCACACATTTATCCATTAAAATAAGCTTACACGTAAATTCATAACTTTTACTTTTCAAACACACATTCTCCCAAAAAAATAACTTTTTCACAAAATCAATTCTCAAAAATCTAAATCAAACACTCTTGAAATAGAAATAAAATGAGTGTAAATGAGTGCCAGAGAATTGTGTATATGTGGATAAAAATGAGCTGACTAGTTTCTTCAGATGTAATATAACAAACAAAGCTAAAATTTTGAAGTCAAGAGACGTAGAATCTGGAGACTGCAATAATGTCAGACGAAGAGCAGTTAGAAAAACTGTAATCACTACTTTTGATCATGTCGGTATGATTGGCTATGGAAGAGGACTTCCTCTAAGAAAATGCAGTTATGGCTTCTAGGACAACCTGGAGGAACTAACATAAGAAGGCGGGTTATTGCGTTAACAGAAAATGAACAGAGAAGCAAGGAGTATAAACTTTCACTGCCATGATTCAGACCCTTTAATTCTTTACTAAAAGCACAAGAGTCAATATTGAAGTAAGCAGCAATTGAAAGGATACATATATTCCTTTGAAGAGACGGAATACAAAAGATATTAAGAACACTAAGGGAGTCAGGAGGAAGCTACATAAAAGGAAAGTAAATTTCCAAATCCTAAAAAAAAGAATAAAAAGAAACTACAAAAATTTTCGTGGACCTATCTTTATGTATTTATGTACCATAACAGAATTAGTTGCTTAAAAATTTTATGATGGTGTTTATTCAGAAGACGTCATCTTGAGATTAGACCTAAGAAAACACAAAACAAGAGTAAAAGATAACTGCAACAGTGATTCAGGAGATTATGCGTCCCACTAGTTATAACCAAATACTACTCCAGTCTAATGAACAAAAACTATTAGCCTCCACTGAAAAAACAAAAACAGAAATCTCCTTTTCTATATTGAAAAAGTAAGAACACCTTGCACTGTGAGGATAAAAGCTAAAAGTGAAAACAATGCACACGAGCGTCCAGCCCAATAGACCATTTTACCTGGAGTGATATACTCAAACACTGCAGGATTGCATCTCAAAACTTCATCGTAAAAGTCAAAATTCCCCACAAAGCCAGCTGGTTGAAACTTTGTTTCATCCTTGAGATTCCTACAGATGATATCTTGTAAGCCAAAAAACAGCAATTCAAGCAGGACTTTTGGATAAAAAGATAAACATCTTTCACCAAACATTCCCAATTAAGAAATTGAAACAGGGAAACTGGCTCTAATGGTGAAATTCAGTATTAAGCATACTCATGGGGTATGAAGAATTTTTCCAAAAGTGATTTGACAGTAAGGGACCGTTTGGCAACTGTTTATAATTGAAACCAAATATATAGAGACAAGGTGTTCCATTGTGGTTAATACCTCCCATAGATGTGACATGATCTATCACATTCATATGGGGGTGTCAAACTTTTGTGGTTAACACCCCGCCCGTTTACAATTCAAATAAACGGTGGCCAAACAGACCCTAAAATTATTTTCTGCATGAACTCCTCTTATATACGTACAGTTGTATTTACTTTCTATGGAGTTTCTACAATGCAATCCTTACCATAACAGGAGTTACAATGTTTTAAAAAATCATTCAACTTTTATCGATATAATATTAGGTACTGACCTTATTTTCAAGGTCTAACAATCTTGTTTTCTCATTTTTTCCCCAAATTTTCAATCGAAACAATTTTTCCTTACATCTAAGACACTTGAGGCACTCTATGGTTATATAAGAATACAAAGACATTTGTTTTCCCTCGTGCAAGTTTTCCAATACAAAACAAGTATGCAAAACTTAGTCATTGGATCAAAAGAATAATTATAGAAACCATATCTCAGATCTGATTCAGAATTAGTGTATTAGCTTAAACAAATATAAAATACAGGCTCAACGTATTAGGCATTTTTTTAAATCTTTCCTAAAAATAAGAAGAATTCAGCTTTTCTAAAACTTAATATTTTACACATACTATAATTACCATTCAAACTCAAATAGTTGGTATCATAAGAAGTTCCTAAGAGCTTCACAAAATATTTTAACGTATTAAGAGCTTGTTCTTTGGAGCTTTTAAAAAAAAAAAAAAATCACTTTTTCCCAACCTCAACCATACATTCCCCAGTCAAAAAGATCTCCAAAGAACAAGCTGTAAACATTTTCCAAGAGTATCATTAGTTTCTAGCATTTAATGAACAAACACAAGGATTTTAAGTTTAATTTCACCCAATTGTTTGAACTCTATTAATTTTCATATAAATCTTTATTCCTGAGATTTGTCACTGTTAAGCCTTCTCTCAACAAGTTTAGCATGAGATAAACAACCTCCGTTGCAATGACTATTTCTAATTGGAACATTAAATTATAGTTTGACTACAATTAGAATCTTTAGGAGTTCATTTACATACATTTTCTCAGCTATGATCAGTTGCTACACCTATTTCTTAGAATCTTCTTATGCTTGGGCTTGAGTGCAATCAAAGAGACCTCCACAATTTTATAGCTCCTTTCAAAGATTCCCCTTAATTTTCTTCCAATGTTTATTCAGTGGAGTCGGTGGAAAATAGACATAGAAATGAGAAATGACAGTCACTACTACAGCGTACAAATTGACGGAAAATAATTTTCTTCATGCTGTTAGTAGGGAGAAAAAAAAAGGATACAATCATTCCCTGGATAGCATAAGTTCTAGGAACCACTCTATCTCTCTAATCTAGTATGAAGTAAGACATGTTTGGGTCACATTTTTTTCAGTTCTCAGCATGGTATTTTAACTAACGCTATGGCATTTCATTCCCAACATGCCTGTGGACTCCATTAAATTCTTTCTAATATCTCATCCATTTTTATCTAGATAAAAACTTTACTAGATAAATTGACAAATCTTTTGACCTTATATCCTCTACTTCTCATGGCAATAAACAAACCAAAAATTCCCAAAGTATGTGCCTGCATGGGATTCACCACGCCACATGTTGATTGTAGTGACAACTACATATTTACTCTGTTTTTTTGAAGGCAATGCGGCGAAAGAATCTCACTCTAATCAATTAGTCAAACAAGTCATCACATTAATTTATTGGTTTCTAAAGGAAATACAATATCATTTTTTAAAAACCAAAGTTCTTCATGTCAGATAATTTTAACTCTTGCAACAATAATAATATTTTCATAAGGGACATGAACAGAGGAGATCCAATCCACACAAGCTTAATAAATTTTCTAACTTATTTACAAGAACAGGATGCAGAATTCAATGAACTGACACAACTAAAGTTCCTTAAGTTGGATTTACTTGAACAAAATTTAAATTTCGGAAAAGGGAATTGGAAAATGAAAACATATTTAAATTTGGATTAAGTTTCCTCCTAATCTACTCTAGTTCTAAAATAATATTCCCGGCTAATAATAACAAAAAAATGGGAGCGGCTCCTGATGTCTGAGCTTTAATCCAATCTAGGACATTATAGGCTCCAAGTACGAATATCACAGCTCCGAAATTGTGAAAATTAACCCACTTAAGGAGTTGATCCCAACATTCTCCAAAACAGGAATTCCAACAAATAAATTACTTAAAACTCCACAAGCCACATTTCACAAGAACACAAAATCCAGTTTCTAAAACCCGCAAATAAATCTCAGCGCAAAATCACCTACTTCAAAAACATCAATGAACCACAACTGAACTAAAAAAAAAAACTCACAAATAAGACACGTCAGTATGACGGAGCAGATCAGCAATCTTGGCAGAAGC
Organism: Nyctanthes arbor-tristis; assembly: GCA_963692815.1. Taxonomy (NCBI): domain Eukaryota; kingdom Viridiplantae; phylum Streptophyta; class Magnoliopsida; order Lamiales; family Oleaceae; genus Nyctanthes; species Nyctanthes arbor-tristis. The sequence continues at coordinate 43,392 of CAVNYN010270527.1, read as the reverse complement.
ATGACTGGAATTGGCAAACATTCTTGAACTAGTATGCTTATCAAACAACTGAAGATCCTCGTCAAGCGCACCACAGAACACCGGGAGAGCCGGCAGAGGCAAGCACAACGCCACTTCAGAGTGGACTGTATTAGTTAAGCTTATCCCCCTCGGCGCACCACCGCCGCTACTACTACTCGGAATCGACATCTCGGAAAGAATTGTGATAAAAATTCAGTGTTCTGATATGTAAACAGTCATTGAAGTAAAAATTGGAGAATTGGGGATTAGGTTTAGCCCTAGAGAGAGAGAGAGAGTCGAAGCAGAGAGGAACAAATGGCGGGGAAAAGAATATAGAAAAATTTGGGATTTTTTTTTTTTTAGTTGCTGCCGGTAGAGTCAAGTAGCGCTGGCAATTTATGTCGTGGTAAAACCAGGCGAAAAACTCGTTTATTTTACGGGTATGTCCTTGCCTGTGTGTCCAGGAGGAGCGTCGCCGTTTGGATAAAGCTTCTATGCTACGCCTTTTCAGTTTTATTATTTTACGAGTGATCAGCACGTGCGTTGCACGTTTTATATAAAATATCGTAATATATGTCTATATATTTCAAGTAATAATTAATTAATTATTTATTATAATTAATAATAATGTTATGGAGAACTTTATTGATATAAGTGAAAAATTTATAAGGAAAAAAATAATATTGAATCGATAGTAACAGACCTCTATAGTATGATTCTACTGGTAAATTAAATGTAAAGTGGATAATGATATATCAAGTACGTTGAAGAAGATAGCCAATCTGAAAACACATTCTGTTGTCTCTTTTTAAATTATGCCCGTTTAAGACTGACCAACTGAATTTTTACATATGTATATTTTTTTCATTGAATTGTATTACTTACAACAAACAAAAAGAATTTACGCCAAGACTTGTATAGTCTAGTAGTATCCTAGTTAGTTTCACACAATTTTTATTAAATGTTCAAATCCCCACTCTTACCATCCCCTTGTAATATTTCAAAAAACAAAAAGAATTTACAAAATAAAGTAACTTATAAAATTAAGCGCCCGTTTGGTTAAATTTATAAATTTAATTTATAAAGAGAATTTATAGAGTAAAAATGAGTGGTGGAGATTTAATTAAAGCTTAAAATGTGTGGTGTTTATTGAGTGATTATCAAATTAATAATAGATGAATTTATAAATGGAAAAAAATAAATTATGTCAAACCGGCTTAATATTATAATAGACAAATATGATAAAATAAAAAATTTATCTATAACTTTTGTAAAAGATTAAGGGAGTAGGGGAAGGAAGAAAAAATAAAAAGACAGTTAAAAGTTATGAATTGATCATACTTATTATCTCACTACTATATAGAAAGCTAAGGGCCAAAATCACTGTTCAATGAATAGTGCCAAAACGTGTTTTTCTTTTTCGATTGCACTTGGGCCTTGCAAAACGGGTATTTGTTCTGGTTGGTTGGGCAGAATGTCCTAGCCCTATCTCTATTCCTCACATCTTTTTCTCCTACTATACATTGTACAACATCTCCTCTCAGAGAAAATTTAGCTTTGGTTTTGAATTCATCAATTAGAGAAATTATTTGCAAAAAAATTGTGAGCATTTGTTTTCTTTGGTTTTCTCGTTTCTATCGGTTGATTTTGGGGATTGGATCCATCTCGAAGCGTCGTCGCATCGCTGGCAGATTTTTTTCTGGTAATTTTTTCCCCTTCTTTTAGATCTTATTGCATCGATGAGTTTCAGAGATTAACAACTTTGTGGCTTTTATTATTAATTTTTTTTAAACATTATCTCGAGAAAATGTGAGCTTTAATTCTTGTGCTTGATGTTGATTTGAGAGTTTTTAGAGTGGGAATTCTGCTATCCTCTTCTGTTCTTATAAAAGAAGAAATCAGTTTTAGAATAATAGAATTTTAGTTTTTGTTTACCAAGCAAACTTAACGAAATTTCTTAGCAATACTGATGAGTAGCACTTAGCAAGATAATAGGCTAGAGTTGAAATGGTGACACGAGATTCGGGTAGTTGTTGGGTGGAGAATGTAAAGTCAATTGCTAGAGTTTTGGTTAAGCTGAGTGATCATTAATGTATAATTTCTTCTCTCATTTTTTTTATTAATAAACAAAGAGGTGATATTCGTAGTGTGGATAAAAATAGCAATAGTTTGGAAATCTTTGGAAACTTAAATTTAATAAATAAAGTGGAAAGAATTCAATTTAATAAAGTGGTTATCATATAGAGTATTGGGTGCTAACTCACAACACAGGGTAACATAGGTACCAAATGCCATGAATGAAATGTAATAATCTAGAGTATTGATATTATAAATTGTTGGCTTGTAGGAGAGCCTTATATAAATTTTATCTATTGGACAATATTAGAAAGGGAAAAAATGTGGTGAAAGTGATTTCCACTTTTCCTAAAGCTTTTTCTGTGTTGATGAATTATCATTTTGAAATGAAATGAAACTGTGAACGTGCATGAAGAGTGTGTCTAAATTTTGGGATTTAAACACTCCAGAATGTTATTAATTTGAGCATTTCAGTCTTTTATATTGTGATGTAGCTTACAAACTGCATTTGAAAACGATAAGAAATCTAAAATTTTTCCATTGAACAAGCTGAATTGAAGACATTATACCACTTTCTCCATTTGTAAAGCGTAATGTCAAAGTTTTTAGTTCACTATTGTGCTCTGCTGTAATTGAAACACCCTTTGAAGAGTTTCTTTGAGAAACCAGCTACATGAGGTTGAAAAATTACATTTTTTAGCACTGTTGAAACTTTTTTGTTACTAATTATTGCATTGTGTTTATTTAATTTTAAAGGATAGGACTTGTATATCTATGTTATTAGGTTGAGAATTCTTATTTGCAATGCTATATTAGAATCGGAGAATTGCACTTCAATTAAGAGATATATCCAAACTGCCTCAGTTTTATGAATGTGCTCAATTGCCAGCAAATATTTCTATTATATTTCTATTGTTGTAACTCAAAAAGACACTAGATTTAATTTTAGCATGACCAAATAGTAACTGCTAGCCTTTTGAATGTAACTTCTACAAGTGGCTACAAGGTTCCGATATCTTGGAAAAAGTTCACAGGTACAAAATGCACACTACCATTGAGTATTGATGAGAAATAAATTTGGTAATGCAGGATTGAAGGACAGCCTAACCATCTTCTATGCAGGCACCATATCTAATTTTGTTTTTCTATTGATTTTGTTAGGAAATAAAATAAATTGCCTATTTCATTGAAAACACAGTAAAATACATGTCATACTTATGTCGTTATTTTATTTTTATTAACTTAATTACGTTGGATTATTGTTTTAACAAAGTGTCAAACCTCTTTGTATATAGTATGGTTTCTGTCATTGCAGATCTTATTTGTGCACTTGTTATTCGTGCAACTGGACCCATTCTTCAAAAAGCACATGGTCAGAATGTGAAGTTTTTAGACCTTGATAGGATGTTGAAAGATAATAGTAAATAGAGATGATTATTCAGTCTGGTTGTTGAGCTCTTGTTTTCTATGATCATATACCATTTCACTTTCTTCCTCTAAGAAACTGATAGTTATTTTGCAATTTTTATAGAGTTTTTGCCCTGTGATGATATTGCTGCTCTTGTATACTTGTGGAATCCAATCACCATATTTACTTGCGTTGGTTTTAATACATCACCGTTTGAGAATCTGTTCATTTATCTTGTCTCTTGTTAACTACAAAGTCCATGCAGATTCAAGCAAAAGTAAAACTAGACACGTGCAACGCACGTGCTAAAATAGTATTAATAAAAAAATAAAACAAATTAAATATTAAATAGGAGTATTAGTGTAAATTAAGGAAATAAGTAGAGACAAAGTAGGAAATCAAAAGTTTCCCGCTCATTTCCCTTTTTAATATATGAGTTATGAGTACGTGCATTGCACGCTTTATGTAAAAGGTGAAATAAATGTTCATGTATTTAAAGTAGTAATAATAATATTATAATGAATATCATTGAGAATAATGATCAAACTGTATTAAAAAAATGATACTAGCTATATGAAGACTAACTTTTCTCATAATAGTATATTGATGTCTCTCATACTTGTTAATGGGGCGTGATACATCAAATACATCAAAGAAGAAAGCTAATTATTACATTCCATTATGTGTTTTTAAATTTCATTATTATTATGTTAATATATATGTTTTAGCATTAGTTTGAATTGTAACATGTGCAGTACTATATAAAATGAATTTGTAAAGTAATTTAATTTTTGTAGTCGTATATATAGACGATTTGTTAGTTAAGTTAAAATCATTTTTAATAAAATATTAAATTCATAAGTTGTGTGAAAGTTAAAAAAAGAATTTGGAAGGTGAAAAATTAAATATTTATTATTACTAGTATACAACACCTGCGTTGCATGCAATTGTGCAACAATATTATGAGATGATTTTTCATTTAAATATATATAGCTTTTAACGTTTCAGAAAATTTTTTATCTAGCTTGGCAATTGTCTTATACTTGCTGGTCAAACAATTTATCTAATAAAATTTAAATCTTGCCTTGAAGTAAAATATTAAAAAACATCCAATGTAGGAAAACATGCAACCTTTGAGTATGTCGAACTACTCTATAGTGTAAGAGAAAGGATGTTAAAGAAATCAAAATAAAAGCACCAACTCAACACAGTGGTTTATGTTAAAATTAATGATTCTATGAAAACACTAATACAATGACAAAATTTTGTCAAAAATACAATGACAAATCGACTAATTGTAAAACACTGGAACTTGAAGTTACATCCTTGTGGTTTTCAAATATTCTACATTGAACGGTATAAAAATACTAATAAAATCCTATTAAGAATGCATTGCCGGATGAGATTATCTCAATCATATTGTGAACTTCTCTAGTCTCTTGTTGGAAGGATATTCTTTGAACCCAAATTGGAATTCTACTGCAAGAGGTTATCTCTTACTTATTACTTTTAACTGCTCTACTATTTGCTTCATTGCGTATAACCCCCATATACATAGAGATTGAAGTATTAAAATTTTTGCTATGAAAAAGTAAAGAATAAATTACATGACATGATGGTCACTTATTTTCATTCTGGAACATGTAGCAACATTAGAGAATCAAAGTATACAATAAATTATATGATTATATTCACTAAGCGAAAGCAAAATAATCAAAGACGGTCGAGAATATAGCAAATATAAGTTGCGCGAATTTAGATTCTTACACTATCAGAGGTGGGCAGTCAGTAGGTTTTGACACTCGAAGAAAATATGAAATGTGCTTGAAGATATTCCAATTAGAAATTCAGTTGCTGCCCAAAAAAATCTATGAATATGGAAAAGCAGGAGGACTTTGGCTCCAATTGAGTTCTCAAGGGATATCAGGAGGTGGATAATAGGATGATTTTTTCAAATGCATCAATTATTTTAGTGTAACTGATGTATATTTATTATTATGAGAATTAATGGGATTAATCATAGCATTTGATAATGATTGTGAGTAATAGAGTTCATTTTAGTGTATCAATTACACCAATCATTTCATTTTGCCATTCTACCATTTGCATGAATTAACTCCAAACCTTTTCAGTTCAAATTCCAAACTTGTGATTAAATTTAGTTACTCACACTTACATACTCATTTACTTCACCGCTGTGAGATATGAATGCATGAATTCAACTACCAAACTTCTTTAATTAGGAATGTGATAGATAAATTTTCCATGAAAATAATTCATAGTGGCAATGGAAAATATGACATTAAACTAAAATTATTGAGGGCAGAATTGTCAAAAACTGTTTCCTCCACTTATTCTCTTTTAAATATAGATATAAATATAAATTTAGATATAGATAGTTTCATTTTTCTTCAATTATAGTTGGCTAGTGTTAAATTGCTAATTCAATGTGCTTATAAATGTATAAATACATAATTTACATTTAAAAAAAAAACTCAAATATAAAATCAAAAGAATAATTAATAATCTTAGGGGGCAAATATGAAATTAAACTAAATAAGTGGGGGTAGAATCGTCTAAAAATGTTTCCTCCACTTATTCTCTTTTAAATAGTATATAGATTATTTGATGGAAAAAATTAAACATTTATGATTCATTTAAAATTATCACTAATCGTTAATAATGAAAATAAAAATAATTAAATGTTAAATAGGGATATTATTGTAAATTTAGGAAATAAAATGGAGGTGAAGTACGAAATCAAAAGTTTCCACCCATTCTCCCTTTTATATCGCTCCATTATTTTCAAAAAAAAAAAAACATTTTCTATTGGATGATATTTTCATTTTTCTATTGATTGAATCAAATGGGGTGGGCATTGGTTGGTTCAGTTTTGGCCTGGAATCGAAACTGAACCGACCACAGTTAATTTTAAATTGGCAAACTAAAATTGAACCGTTTCTCTTCAATTCGCTTGTTTTTCGATTTTAACTGACCAAATGGTCCTTTTTTGTGAGAACAGACTGATTCAGGCAACGATACTGAGTTTTTTCTTTTTAAAATCGAATTGATTTGGTTCAGTCAGTTGTTTTAGTCAGCTCGATTGACCTGATTTTTTTGTCTACTCTATGAACAATGATATTTTTTTTTTATATTGACAGCGAGAAAGCTGGTTTAAGCCCCTGTTTGATTCTCTTCATCAAAATACATTATAATCCTACATACTATTGATTTGACTAATAATTTGACAACTATTCGTTTATAACCGCAAATTTCAAACTTCTATTAAATCTACACCACTTATTTCACTTCTTTATAATTTCTCTTTATAGATCTAACTACCATAAATTGAATCAAACAAGCACTAAGAATATATATCCAAGATAAGCTTGTTCTGGGGAGCTTTATCTTGAAAGAGTGATATGTGTACATTCAAGGATTTTGCTATAAACTAAAAAGAAAAGAATAAAATATCAAACAAAGATAGAGAGAAAAGCCATGATATTCTTGTGTTTCATTCACAACATGAAGTATCTATTTATACATGCATATGTATATTGGCCAAGAATACTTGAAGCACGAGCAACCTAGAGTACTGGCCATGAAATTTAGTCTCATGGTTTCTAGGGTTTCAAGTGTAGGACAGTCATTTATTACATAATCAATTTACAATACTCCATATTGAATGACTATTTATATATTAACCGCCTCGTTAAAAATCTTAGTTTTACAAAAACTAGGTGAGAAAAATATACAAATTCAAGGAAAAAGAGTACAATTTGGAGTAATAAAATGCTGCCCCATTAAAACCTTACTAGGAAAAACCCAGTGGGATAAAAAAACTGGTCAAAGGAAAAATAGTATAGTTGCTCCTTGTAACTTTAGCCAACTATAGTTCTTGTGTTTAGCCATCCATATCTCTTCAATATCTTCAATACTTTGAAATATATTCTATTTTAGGTAGTATCAATTCTTCAAGAGTTTTATATCGAAGGTCAGTATTATATATGTTACAGGCATTTGTTAGCAAAGAACATGCCTTGTTAAAACCTTATTAAAGAAAAAAAATGGAAAAAAGCCAAGCTAAGAAAAAATTAATACATTATTATTTGGATACGTCATTGATATTACCTTATTAAAAACCTTACTGAGAAAATCCATTGTGATAAGACCTTAGTTGAGGGAAAAAGACTACAATGCGTACTTCCATTATATTAACTAGCAATTTATACAAGAACTTATAGTTTTTTACAGACTTCATTCAAGCATACCAAATATTACTGGGATTTTATCACATTAATGATATTTTTCATATATTCACAGTCGAATAAAACTTCAGGTTTCAATAACATCTACCACATATTTAATGCTCTTTTAGTATAACTATCTATCGTTATATTATTGACATTGTAACAATCTACATTATTGTCTTTATATCTTAGTCAATATTCAATGTCTATAATTTTGATAAAATTGATTAATCGTCCTCGTTATTTATTGAGTTCATTAGTATATATGGTCGACTGTTATTTCTTGTCGATTCCATCTGATTTCAGTATAGACTTAACTTATCAAGATCTCTTTATTTCAGTAATTTCAGATACATGAACCTCTTCAGAAGGTTTTCTAATTTGCTATGTCTCCATGCTCTTCTAGAGTATATATCTTAGTAAGACCATCACAAATATATGCTCCATATTTTTTCATGTATATTTATTTTAGAATCGATCATGCCATGTTTCAGGCATGTCATTAATATCTCCAATCCTCTTATAAGATTTTATATCAATCTAAGTTGAAGCATTTAACTTGTTATATATATATATATATATATTGGTAACAATGCAGTCAATAATCTGAAATGCATATGATCTTGCAAACTTCAAGTTTACATTATATATTCGAGGATTGCAATTATGCATTCATATACTTGTTACCAACTGTCAATTCTTCTCCCTAATGCTTAGAATATTGTTTAATTTAAGAAACAGTCGGAAAAACATATTACAATATATCATCCTTCATGAATGGAATATACAAATAGGGATTCAAATCCAATTTGAATTCTCAGCATTACAATAATATCCATCTTAGCATTTATGTTGGGACGACTATACACGTCGCACTTATCAACGTTAGATGGAGGCTTCTGACTTTAAGCCAAATATAGAGGGTATCATATCCTCGTATTGCATGTTTTGTAAGAATATTGCAACAAATGAAGAATCAACATCACTTAAACAAAAATGATTGTTCTCAATTAATGGTGTAGCAAATAATTTAAAAGCATATAACGATTTTGCTAACTATACGCAATTAAATATCCCTACCAATATATGAATAAGTAATGATTTTTGGGATAAAATTCAGTAGCAAGATGCACGTCTTTATTTCAATATTTGGAACTTTTGCTTATAATCAACCAGTTGGGCAACTATTATCGCAAACTTATGGTTACGAGTTTGACATGTGACATCTAATGAATCCAAATTCGTAATAAAATATCTAGAAGGTCTACATGGAGGGTGAGTAAGCCCACATTGTTCACCCTGAATATTTTCTAGATATATTTGGAACCTAATTCCGAATAGAGAGTGATAATTAATAATCAATTTGCCTTAGAACTTACAGCACATGAGAATTCTTTTAAATAGAAGAATCTTCTATTCTTCACATGATTCTCGATAGTTCTTATCATCAACAAACTGTTTCCATAATATTGAACTTTTAGTCCAATATAACAAGTAATTCAGTATTTGAACGGTACAACCAAAACATTTTAAGAAGAGATATCAAATTCTCAACCAAAGACATGCCGCATAGGAGAATATTGATGATACCACTATACAAACTACTGAAGACATACCGCATAGGTTGTTAGTTTTATACGAACTACCACTATGGCATGATCCCAAATAGAAGTTTGGAGTTTTATTTTCATAGACAATGGTCTAGCAATTAATTAAAGACATGTAGTAAATAGTTCTACTAAACCTTTTTGAATTTATACACGACCAACTAAATGTTTAACCTTAATTCCAATGGTTATACAATAATCGTCGAATGTTTGAGATCAAAACTCCCCACCAGTATCAAAACAAATTTTCTTGATTGAGTATCCAAGAATTGGTCTTTTTAGTTTTATTTTATGGACAAGTAGTCTAGCAAACACATCATTTCTAGTAGAAAGCAGGCAGACATAGACCATCTAGTAATAGCATCAAAGAATACCTTAAAGTGATAAAATGGTCCATACAGTTGGGTATATAAGCCATATACATCCCTATAAATTCTTTCCAAGAAAATTGGAGATTAGGTTTTAACTTTTTTTTAAAGGTTTAATGACTAACTTGCCTTGCGCACAAATAACATATGGGAAAGCATTTGCTAAAAGAATCTCCTGGTTCTTTAGATTATTCTCATATGAATTGTCTAACGTATCATAGTTGCTCATATATGCCCAAATCTATAACGCCAATGTATAAAGCTTCTCTGGTCAACGAAATTCAAGTTCGTGACTTGATTTGTCTTAATTACTTTTATGAATGGTAGCGTCGAGAATTTTTCATTTATCTGCTTTCAGCCAAATACAAAGGAATATTATGTAAAGATGTTATTATCTTTTTACATCATCTCAATATAGTATCATTTAGATATCTTTAAAAATCAACAAATTTCTCTTGAATTTGCTAAAGTGAAGTGCATCATCAATATACAATTTAGTATTATTTGTCAAAATAATACAAGCTCTTCTGGAGCTTTCGATGATGTTTGATGCACTTTATATATTTAGTATTAACATTATTTTTCAGCTAATGTTAACTCCATAAAGTAATTTTTTTATTTTTTATTTTTCTTTTGAAGAATGTTATGTGTAGTTGCACTATCAATTTGAACAATATATTATGATTACCTACTAATCAGGTTATCAAATATTGCCTTTTGGGTTGGCGAATAAGTCAAAAATATCAAAGTGAGTTAGAACTGCTAGACTGTCATAATCAAGGAAGGTCTCTACTTTCCATTTTTCCCTTGATCAGCTGCTAGTAGAGATCCACAAGATATTTTGTCATACGATAGGTCCATGTTCAATGCCCTTTCATGCCACATCTAAAGAATATTTTTCATACTCCTTTTTAGATGAGTTATTATCATTGGATGCTTTATACACCTCACTGTTAGAATTTTGTCTATAAGTTTTCCGACATCTGCGCCCACGTTCACGATGAGATGTTACATTTTATTCAGGAAAAATAGTAAAACCAGTGGGGCGTAACTCATGATTTTTCATAAATAACCAATTATTTTGTTCAGTCACTAGCAAGCAAGATGTGAGTTTTGTACTTATTGAAATTGTGCTCTCAATATTGCTATTGCAAGAGCATATTCGAGGCATAAAAGATGGAAAAGTGTCTTTTCTACAACATCTTCATTAGTTATTTTTCTTCACAATGTTTCAATTTAGAACTTACTCTGAACAACTCAGAATTGTACTCACTCATGGTTTATAAATCTTGCAATTGTAGATGTATCCATTTGTAATGGGCTTTAGAGACGACTCTAAAGGTCAAATCTTTCTTTCAAAATTTTCATAGGATCATGTGAATTTTTGAAGGTAGAAATCCAATGACTTGGTTAAATATGTTTACATAATTGTAGTATGTGAATTTTATAGCTCTGAGGCTCTCTCTTGCTCGCGCCCATAGGGGGTGCAAATCACAGATGAGAAATACACTTCAGACCATTGAACTTGTGTGTGAGTGCGACCTATGTACACAAATATCGGATTGAAAGTGGGCCCTTAATCTGACCGTTTTGCTAAAATAAACTGTAGAAAATTAAATATTTAAACCATGTACTGGAATGTGGAGAGTTGTAACTGGTTTGCCTACAAATATTCCTGCCATTCAATTCCAATGAATTCACATTTAACTTTTGGCTTTTGACATGCCTTGTTTTGCCTATTTAAGGACCAGTTTTTGACCTTATGAAACATCCGAATTCTCTACATTTTCCTTCCTTAAGCTTCTTTCTCGAGATACTGTTTAGGCACAGTTTTTGGTTCGCCTAGATCAGAATTTCATAGCTATGTTCTAGCATTGTTCCTCTAGGTCTTGACCGTTGTATCGTAGGAAAAAGACGTCGAGCATATCGGGGACGAATCTATTTTAAGGACACTGTGTCAAACATAGGCCTCAATTTGTGTTTATTTTCTGTTTCTGATAGTGGTTTCTAGTTACCTTCTGTTTCCTATAGTGGTTTCTATTTACCTTCTGTTTCTTTTAAGGACACTGTCTCAAACATAGGCCTCAATTTGCATTCACATCAGATCATTCTCTGATAAGGACTCATAATCCAACCTCACCATCGCATCACACATTTATAGTTGACCTGGGTCTACGTCTAAACCCAACAACATTGTGCATCCGTTGGTAAAAACCAAGAATAGACACTTAGTATATTATTATGTATATCATGGTAGTGCTCAGTGGCGGATCTAGAATGTTCTAGTAACATGGGCTACAAAAAAAAAAAAAATTCAATTCGTCTAAGAAATTCATTAAAAAATTAAAAATTTTATATAGAAAAAACATCATTTTTTTTTTTTGCGAACAATGATAGTGCTATGAAAAAGAAAACGGATATGTCATGGGTGTTCGATAATAGAAAAACAAATTTCTTGTTGAATTGAAAATTTTGAGCCTTCGACGCTCTTCCGATCTTATTATAAACTAAAAAGTAAAGAAAAAAGGATTGAGAAAAGTTAGAAAAAAGACACAATATTCCTGTGTTTCATTCACAACGTGAAGTATCTATTTATACATGTGTATGCGTATTGGCCAAGAATACATGAAGCACAAGCAACTTAGAGTAGTGGCCAAGAAATCTAGTCTTACGATTTTTAGGGTTTTAGGTGTAGAATAGTCCAAAATGTTCACCCGCAGAAGGGTCACGTGGTTACACTGCCTCCCTGCCTACATAGGGGGCTGTTATTGTGCATTTGTTGGCAAATTATTGTTTAACTTATTATTAACTAGAGTATTTTAATTTAAAAGTTGTTTTTTCCTGTGCATCGTGCGTGTGAAATACTATTTTTTTGTAAATCATTTTGGCGATGCATGAAAGTTGTAATATACAATAGCTATATTTTAACACTACATATATCATTCAATTCACTACTAATAAGAAACAATTACGAACTAAAAAAAATATTATGATTCAATTAGTTAAATTTTTGTTATAGGGAGCGCACAGAAATAAATAAATAAATAAATGAACAAATAAAGGCAAATCTTTTATGGAAATAAATAAAAAACATAGTCTCATTAGTTTTCAATTAAAAATTTTCTAAAGTAGCAAAATAAATAATTAAATTTTTAGACTAAATAATTATAGTTTTTTTTAAACATAAACAATTATAATTTAAAAAAGAAAAAGCAAGAAGTCTATAATAAAGCATTAAAGCAGGCTACCTTCATATTACTTAATGAAGTTATTTAATGCATACGAATTCACAGTTAACCCTTTTTTTTACACCACATGATAATAAAAAAAGGTTTGCAATGTTTTTGTTGGAATCAAAATTGACCTATTATAATATAATTAGTTAGATTTTTGTTATGCTGCACGCGTAAAAAATAAATCTACATACCATCTTAATCTAGAAGCCAAAAAAGTTTCTTTAAAAACGATCCCGCCAAAATCCTATTTCTAAAACCGGTAAATCGATCATGGTCTTCCATTCAAGAAAAGATATTAGCCATTAATTTGATAAAGATGTGCCCAATAAGATTAAACCGATACTTTCCCCAAATTCATCAGTTAATTGAGCAATCAACAAAATAAGTGTCATTGCCACAGTTGATAATAAAAAAACCCAAATCAATATGGCACAATTTCTGAAAATTTTGAAGAATGTAAAAGAAACAACGTAATAGTCAACAACGATTTGGCCAAAGTTTACCCAAAATACACAAAGGTTATATCCATTGTGTATTCAACACACACACACACACACAAAAGGGGGGCGGTTCCGATTACCAATTGATTTGGCAAATAAATTTGACAAATAATCATGTTCCTTACAAATGAGTCCTACCATTTATATTCATTTTCACAGACTACTTAATTTCATTTTTCTCTTCCATAAAAACATCGCAATTTTCCTTTTTTTTGATATTCCAATACCCTACACCTTGACCTGTGCAATCGTCGGCTACCTATCTCCATTCAAGATCAAATTTCTTAATTTATCTATTGTCATCCAATTTTTGTATTTTGTCTTACCATAGAGATGAACCCGGCAATGGATTTATTCAATTTCTATTCTGTAGTAAAAAATTAAATGCAGCTAAGAGAACTTTTTGATGGGTATGCATACACTCCATGACATTAATGATAATCTTTTTTCAAAAGGTTGACATTGATCATAATAATCTTAATTGGCATTCAAGCAGAAATTGTAAATCAAAGAATAGTTGTATACTTCTACTTAATTTGTAATTTTGTATTCATAGTAAAAAATGATAGTATTATCATTTGTGAAGAATCAGAATATAACGCAAAAATAATATACATATCACACAAATAACATAATTGACGAATTACTTTTTCATCACTTATACTATTTAGCAAATATATATTTTAAATTCATAGTTTTATCAAAAAGAAAAACTCAGGGACTTTATCATGGACTTTATGTATTATGCCATCTGGAAATGTTTCTTGAGCTTAATGTTTGTTGTCACCAAAAATTTATTTTTTCAATAACTGATAAACGTGAAGAAATTAAATTAGATGGGGGCTCTATTGGTAAAGGCAATTCATAATTTTTACGGAATTGTCTTTTTTTATGGGAGGCCATGAGATTGTTGAGGATATAATAATCGCATTAGTGTATTAAGGCCCTAGATAGAAAGAATAATTAAAGAGGAAAATTTAGTGTGTTTGTATGGAATGGCAAAGGAATTTATTTATTTATTTATTTTTTGAAAATAAAAACTTAATTCTCATTCAAACTCATATGTTGGATACATCTCAAGAGAGAGCATTAACAAGCCAAGGAGGAATTCACGCCGCCTTTGCAATATGAAAAGCTCCCGGATTTTTGCTTTTCGTGTGGGCTAATTGGTCACCGGCACATCGAATGTCCGGCTACAATCAGAGGTATGAATGTGGGAGAGGGAAGGAAATATGGAGATTGGTTACGTGCATTATATGGTGGGAGGAAGTCAGGGGGTGGTGGGGAGCAGTCGAGGGGGCCTATCTCTACCGGTGGGAGTCATGATGGTCGTCGAATGGCTCGGCAGGAAGAGTCGACTGCTTCTTCACAGCAGCTAAAGGGGGTTTGTGAGGTGGCTGATGAGGGTGATGTCGGTGATGGGAATGGCTCACAAAATACAGTGGGGCTTACAATGTCACTACTGCGTTGGAGGTGGTTGAGGGAGGAGGGGCGTTGACAGTGATGGAAAGGGCTGAGAGGTGCGGTGTGGTGGGTGATGATAGGGATAAGAATAGGGCGGATAAGGGAAAGGGGGCGGCTGATTCAGAGGGGGTTGGGGGGAAGCTTGGGACATATCAGAGAGTGGAAGGAGGGAGTCAGAAGGGAGGGGGAAGTTCTATCCAGGATTTAATTCTTGGAGTTTCTTCAAAGAAAGGGGTTGGTGGAGGGAGTGAGGGGGTTCAGGGGCTGAAGGGGGTGTTAAGTGAAATTTGGAGGTGGCAGAGGAGGTGGGGGTGAGCAAGAAGGGACGTACTCAAGGTGAATTTTCCGAGGAGAGTCCCGACATTATTCTTAATGATGTAGTAACGGCAGATCCTGCTATGCAGGACCGCCGGGAGCAATGAGTTGTTTATGCTGGAACGTACGGGGGACTGGGGAATCCCCGTACGGTAGAGGCTATCTGTAGATTTGTGCGGATGCATTCCCCTAGTCTGGTTTTCCTTTTTGAGACTAGACTATATGGTGACAGGGCAGCAGCGATGCGGGTTCGAACTGGGTTCTGCAATTGTTTTGTTATTGATTGTGAGGGACAGAGTGGGAGATTTATGTTGATGTGGGATGATGATCGGAATCTGACTATTAAGTCATATTCCAAAGGGTATGTTGATGCTGTTGTGGTTGACAAAAGTGGAAATACTTGGCGTTTTACCAGATTTTACGGAAATCCCGAGCTTGAGGAACATCACTTTTCATAGGAGCTTTTGCGTAGGTTGAAAACTCAATGGCAGCTCCCTTAGGTGTGCGGGAGGGAGGGGGATTTTAACTAGACATTGACTATGATGGAGAGGGAGGGAGGGAGGGAGGGGAGGGAATGGGCGGCCAGGTTGGGCTTCTGGTGATTTTCAAAGAGCTATTATGGATTGTGGGTTGAGAGTGATATCCAATATAAAGGGCCGATGTTTACTTGGAATAATAAGAGGGTGGGGGATGCAAATATTCAAGCAAGGTTGGATCGATGTTGTGGGGCAGTGGACTGCCATCAGATGCTCTCTTTCGGCGGTGGTTGATCACTTAGCTTTTTCCCAATCGGATCATGGGGCTATATTACCTCGCTTGGATGAGGGCTCTCAGCAAAGTTGTGGAGGGAGGAGAAGGCATTTTCTAAGGTTTGAACCTTTCTGGTTGCTGGACAAGGGGTATGATGAGGTGGTGATGGAGTGTTGGATTCAGGGTGAGGGATGGGGAGGGGATGGGAATTTTTTAGAGGGGTACTTGGTCGGTTGAGGGAATGTCATTGGGGTTTGCGTGAGTGGGATCGGATTTCATTTCGAGGGTGGCAGAGGAGACTATGAAGATTGGAGGGACTTTTGCAACATTTATATGAGGAAGGTGGAGTAGGGGACCGCATGAGTGAAATAAAAGCACTGGAGTTAGAGATAACTAACCTTTAGGAACGAGAGGATAGGTTTTGGAGGCAGCGGGCTCAGTTGGATTGATGAAGGATGGTGATAAAAACACGAAATATTTTCATCAAAAGGCATCTCGGAGATTTCAACATAACTTTATTGAGCAGTTAAAGGATACAGATGATCACTGGGTGAAGGGTTTTGATCATTTAGTGGCACATATGGAAGATTTCTTTAATGCACTGTTTACTAGTAATAATCCTTCAGTTGATGATTTTGTTCAGGTTATGAGAGGGATTGATGTATCACTTTCACAGGATGATATTGAATATCTGAGCAGTGACTTTGTTGAGGAGGAGGTAGAGAGGGCACTAAAAGGGTTGGGTCCTTATAAGGCACCAGGGGTCGATGGTTTCTATGCAGCATTTTATCAGCGTCATTGGGACCATATTAAGGAAGAGGTGGTGGAAGCATGTTTGGGAATTCTCAACGGATCGGGGTCTGTTAAACCTATGAGCAAAATGATTATTGTGCTTATCCTGAAGTGGAGAGATCTTGAATGGCTTACGGAGTATTGTCTTATTAGCCTGTGCACTACTCTTTATAAACTCGATCTCCAAGACGTTTCCTAAAAGGTTAAAAAATATTCTTGACCCTCTTATTTCTAAGAACCAAAGTGCTTTTGTCCCTAGACGTCTTATATCTGATAATGCTATTATAACCTTTGAGTTTATACATTCTTTAACTCTTAGGCGGTAGGGAAGGGAGGGCAGATCGCTTTGAAGCTTGATATGAGCAAAGCATATGATAGGGTAGAATGAAAATATCTTGAATCTATCTTGAGGTGTATGCATTTTCCTGAACTTTGGATTCATTTATTGATGGATTGTATATCATTTGTTTCTTTTACTTTCTATCTTAATGGTGAACTCAAACGGGCAGTCTTGCCCCAGCATAGGCTTCGGCAAGGCTGTCCTTTGTCACCATATTTAGGTGACAAATATGGTGCAGAGGGACTTTTAGGTGCTATTAAGGTCGAGGAGCGGGATGTGTGTATTGAGGGGATGAGGTGTGGTCGTCAGGAGCCGAAAATTAGTCATCTCTTTTTTGCTAATGACTCAGTACTTTTTGTGAGGGCAGTGAAGAGCGAGGCTCAATCACTGGTGCATATTTTGAGTACTTACAGGCTTGCATGGGGGCAACAGGTTAATGTGGAGTAAACGACTGTTACATTTTCTCCAAATACTAGAATGGATACTTGTACAGAAGTACGACAGGTGTTGGGTACTACAGGTGCAAGGCAACATGAGGTGTATCTTGGGTTGCCTTCTATTGTGGGAAGGAAAAAGAGGCACGTTTTTGGTTTCTTAAACGATAGGATATGGAAAAAGTTGAACGGGTGGAAAAATAGGCTTTTATCTATAGAGGGGAAGGATGTATTTATTAAATCTGTGGTGCAAGCTATTCCAACATATGTAATGAGTCTGTTTCGGCTCCCTTACGCTATTTGTAATGAGATAAGGCAACTTATCTCTCAATTTTGGTGGGTAGCAGATGGGGGTCAGAGGAGAATGGCTTGGGTGGGTTGGGATGTATTATGTGATGCCAAGCATGAATAGGGGGTTGGGGTTTTGAGAGATGGTTAGTTTTAATCAAGCACTTGTGGCTAACCAAGTGTGGCGTTTGATTGAGGACCCGGATTCTTTGGCTGCCCAAGTTCTTAAAGGGAAGTATTACCCTAATAGTGATGTTATAAATGTTAGAGTTCGACCGAACGCCTCTTTTTTATCGAGAAGTTTGGAGTAGGGGCGCGAAGTAATTTAGCAGGGATATCGTTGGCGGGTTGGTAGGGGCAAAGTATGAATATTTTCGCAGACCCTTGGCTACCCCGTCTAACCCAAACCGATGTGGGAGATGAAGAGAGTGGCTGAGTTAATCATGATCAATAGAGGATGGGGTGAAGGGAAAATTAAGGAAAATTTTTTACCGACAGATGCAGCTGCGATTTTGGGGATTCCGCTTGGCGATACTCGCAAACCTGACCGGTGAATTTGGTGCTATACTTCAACCAGTCAGTGTACAGTTAAGAGTGGATACTAATTGATTTGACGAAATGAGAAGGTTGCAAGTGTAGGGAGTTCGACGCGCACGAGAGGGGTTTGGAAGGATTTATTAGCAGTGAATATACCTCCTAAAGTTAAAATGCTTGTGTGGCGTTTGATGCACAAGGCAACCCTAACAAGAGATAATTTGGTTTCTCATCACGTGGAGAGGCAGTTTATTTGTGTTCGAAGTGGGATGCTGGAGACAAATGATCACATTTTCTTTGGTTGTAGTAGGGCCAAACAATTGTGGAAGCATGTGGATTTGTGGAGGGATGTTGAGGCACTATCACATTGTCGATTGGAGGAATTGGTAGTCGGTTTCTTCGTAGTCTGTGATGTCTCTGAAGGGGGGCTGTTTTGCATAGCTTTATGGCAGATTTGGATGAAGCGAAATAGGGTTTTCCATAATGGTTTGTTTGAAGCGCGAGGGGAGGTGGCAGACTTTGCGCTTTCTTTCCTATGTCAGTATCAAGGCTGGCTGGGCATGCAAAGTTTGGGGTTGGTTCAACATTGGGGAAGGGCGGTTGATGAGGTATGTAGATAGCATGGGAGACGAACTTGGGCTAGTGGTGTGAGGCTCTTCATTGATGCGGCTGTGATCATAGGACGAATTGGTTTGGGAGGTATTATTTGTGATCGACAAGAAGTAGTATTGAGGGTGTTTGCATTCCAGTTAGAGAGGGAGTATGGAGTGTCTGTGGTGGAGGTTTTAGCCCTTCGACATGGGTTGAAGCTGGCGCGGTAGTGGGGCTTTCAGTTGGAGGAGGCACGTATCGATGCTCAAGTGGTGGTGAAACAACTTATTTCGTTTTGTGGCTCTGAAGAGCATGCTTTAATTCTCTCTGATATTATTGCTTTATGTGATGTTTTACATTGTGGTGTTTTAAGTTTTATTCCTAGATTTAGTAATGGACTGGCACACTAAATGGCTTCCTTTGCCTTGCACAATGTAGGTGAGAAGCATTGGGTAGATTGCATGCCGTTTATCTTGGTATCCCATTTTAGGGATGGTTGAGTTTAATGAAATTGTTACTTTTCTTTCAAAAAAAAAAAAAATGCCAAGGAGGAGCCTCTCTAAATAAGCAAGCCTAGCATTCATTTTGGCTCTCCTAGCTAATGTGTGTGCCACTAGATTTGCTTGCGTCTTTATAAACTTAACCTTAAACTTGTGCAGTTGATGAATTAGAGTCTTGCAATCCTGAATAATCATGCTAAATTCTGAAATATCTTCAGTTGTGGAGTGCATAGGATCCACTACTCTTTTTGCATCCAGCTCAAAGACGACTATATTGAACCCCAAGTGGAGTTGCCAAATGATAGCCAATCTTAGTCCCAGTGCCTCGGCCTCCATAGAGGAAGAAGCCCCCAGTAGCAAATCCATCTTACATTCAACCAAGTCTCCTCATCGCTACGGACTATAACACCAATACCCATCCTGTCTCCGTTGGTTCCCTACAGACGCTCTTCCGATCTTGACTTACCCTAACGAAGGCTTAGACCAAGTCGTTGGAGTTGCAGCCGGATGTATTACTGGCGTGAGCTATTTTCTTTCCTCTGCCTATTCATACAATGCCGACAAACCCGCATTGTTGACGTTAAATTTGGCCTTCAACTCAATAATTAAGATTTATTTACGCGGGAAATTTATATTTGAATCGATGGAAGTAATAAACGTAAAAGCTGAGAGAATGTTTGTAGTAACTAGAAGAGAGTAAATATACCAAAGACAAGAAAAATGAGATTTGGGTGTCTAACCGTTTCTTAGATTCATTTGTGGCTTTGTATAGCGCAGAATTTTGCGGGGCAATAATTACATGAATTTAATGTCGGGCCTACAAGAATGATACGTGAGTCACATCAACTGGGACTTGGCCCTTACCTGTTGATTGATGGTTGTTTGGACTCTGTATAGAGCTGGTGTCCACATTTAATGTTGGAGTCCCATCAGTGGTATGGAATAAGGCTATATACTTAGGTCTGTCAGTCGTTGTCTAGCTAACGTCTCTAAAAACCATAAGCTTGCGACCTGAATTCTGAAATACATGGGGCGCGAGTGGTAACAAACTATTTAGGTCATTGTGTGGCTTCAAGCTTTCAGGTCTCCAGGTCATTGGGTCGTTTAAGTCGTTGGATCCTGTTAAGCGCGAAGGACTCGCTTCTGAGGCTCTTTTGACCGTGACCTTCATTGATCTGGCTGCCTGGTGGCCACAAAATGTCCCTTCGAGGCCGTTCTTGAGCTGTAGGGTTAACGGCCTTGAAGTCTTGCCTGCACTTCTGAATTTCTGTTGCCTAAACCGGTCACTTCAAATTTCAAAATCCCAATTAAGCTCAATCGTACCACGTGTCTATTAGTTAGTGGAGTAGCATGTTTTAGAGAACTTGCAGATGGTAATCATTGATTTGGTTGCTACCTCTTGGCTTTCCAAGGCAACATGCGGCCGCTGCACTTTATCCTTCCTGATCTTATATATACTCTCGCCCTTACATACGTTTCACCTTTCATAGCTCATTTATTTAGCAAAAGTTTTGCCCTTCGAGACTACGCTATTCACCTTAAGGGGTTCATTATTTCTTGATACATTCTCAATACTTTGAGGAATTCTTACTTTATGGTAACCATTTATGCAAATTTTGAGACTCTTGGGTACCTTTTTTTCTAATTTTTACCTTGTACATTGGAAGTTTGAGTTGGCAGGATGGTGAATAGAGAAAGAGAAGAGGTTCAGGTGAACGTCAACTATTCTAGGGAAGAACCAAGGGAACCTGAGGTTCAGGTTGACTAGACGGAAGGAGAGAGTGAGAAAGAAAGAGCGGAGGATGAGGCAAACTCTAGTGGACGGCCTTTGGCGGTGGTGGTACTCAAGTAGGATCTGCCATGGGCGTGTAAGGATATCCCATCATTGGTAGGAAAGAGGGATTTGCGTATGGTCCACCAGTAGTGTTGCATGCTAAATAATGTGGCGTTGGCCCTTACAAGAGGGAAAGAGCCCATAATCCGCTGAGGGGGTGTGTGGCCATGAACACAAAAATGTTTGAGGCCGGGTTTTGGGTCTCTCTCCCCAGACCTATGACAAAATTGTTGCAATTTTGGGGAGTTGTCCCCTCCTAGATCCCGACAATTAGGTAGAGGACGTTAATAGAGGCCTTCGCCCTCTTGTAGGGCTAGGGCTGGGGTATTTGGACTCTTACTATTTGCTGAAGTCCTCTCTCTCTCTTTCTATGAGGGGGAAATGGTGGTCCTATATGGCTGCTAGCCCCAAATCGAGAGCCCAACACCTCTGGGAAAAGCTGATGACAGGGGTGCCAGAGTCAGCTCCTGACTGGAAGGAGAGTTGGTTCTGCGTAGAAGGCAATTGGAGAACTTCACCAAGGCCAGACCATGAGGACACGAATGTGACAACGAGCTATGAAACCGCTAGTAAGTGGCTTCCCAATGAACTTTCTTTTAGAGCTGACGAGCTAATACTTAAATTTTTCCCTTTTCTGTTTCATGAGTTGACAGGCCGCAACTGATATCCTCGACATTCAAGGAACAGGCTCAAGAGGTCGCTAGGTTGGAAGCTTGAGATCGCTACGCTAGAGATCTTATCGAGAGAACTTCCTAATTGAGGCCTAGCTATCAGCGCCAAGGTCGGAGCATAGCGCTAGTAGCCCTACCAACCATAAGTCGCAACCACATCTTGGGTTTTCTTATATACATTGTGCAACCCGACGCCAATGCCTTTTTTCAGGGAAGAAGAGTCAGAAGGGAAAACTCAGGAGATGAGGTCAGCAGAACAAATTACAGTGGCCTTACAGAGGAGGGAGCAAACAAAACGTTTCCGGGAGACGGCTACGGGCAAGAAGATCGTGCCAAAAACTAAACTTACGGTGGCCTATCTACCTGCCAAACGCCAAAGGATAGCTCGCGACCCGCTCTCCCCAGCTCCTCAACTAATTCCTTGCCCCCAGCTTCTGCGTCAGGTGGGGAGGGGCAACCCGCTCAATAGAGGGGGTCTCTGGACCGATTGGTTGACGACATGTATCTCAGTTAACAAAACCGCCGTA
Source organism: Nyctanthes arbor-tristis (assembly GCA_963692815.1). Lineage (NCBI taxonomy): Eukaryota > Viridiplantae > Streptophyta > Magnoliopsida > Lamiales > Oleaceae > Nyctanthes > Nyctanthes arbor-tristis. The sequence continues at coordinate 20,907 of CAVNYN010270527.1, read as the reverse complement.
CTGCAATGGAGAAATTGAAGGGCATGGAGGGTCGCAGATCAAAGGCTCTACTTGCCAGGAAACCTCACTGTTAATATGAGTGATGTGGCTAGGGGCTGGTCAAAGAAATGGGAGAAATACGTAAACTCTATGTCGCTCACCGAGCTCCTCCAAACGAGCGCAGCCGTGCGAGGGTATTTGGTTGTCTTTGACCAGTATGCATCAACTTGTGTTCACAGAGTCATCAACGACACAAAGAAGATGATTGAAGAGACGAGCCAGGCTTCCAAGGCTAAGGAGGAGGCTGAGTTGTCCATGAAAGAGAGAGCAGGATTTGGCCATTTCCAAAGATGAGGCCACTCAGTTGAGGAATGAGCTGGAGGCCTTTAAGAAAAAGATCGAGGAGCTAGAGCATATGCTGGCGACTGAAAGGTCGAGTTATGAGCAGGCTTGGAGGGAAGCAGAGAGCCGGTCCTCATCTGAAGGGCTAGTCATGTACAAGAAGGTGGTGGCCAAATACAAGAGCATAGAGAAATATAAACAAGCTACTGTTGGGCTATACTACGAGATGGCCAAGGAGATTCTTGGCGAGGTCGAGAAGGTCTGGCCTGAGCATGTCCTGGCCTTCATCTAAGAGCAGGTAGCCAAACTTCGGTAAGACTGTGGCAACTTGAGCTTAGATGATGAAGAGGACGCTGAAGCCCCAATTCCCTATCTTTGTATTTTGTGCTTTTATTTTCACTTGAGTGTAATGGAAGTTTTAAAACTGTTTGCTTGTTTAAGTGACTTCATCGTTAGTTGCAATTATTTCCTGCCATCGTTTACTTGCACAAAACCTTAAACAAGTTCTTGGACCACAGTATTAGGACGCTTAACTAGAAGCTCATTCTAGTTTAGATCGCGTGTATATTAGATTTGTGTGAAGATTTATACAAGTGTGAGGCCATTACTTAGAAGCTTATTCTAGCATCGATCGCATGGCCAGTTATCACTTGTGTTAGGTCGCTAGCTAAGGGCTTGCCATGGCTTCGATCTCGCAATCATTCACATGGATGTGAGCTCACTAACTGAAAGCTTGTTTTAGTCATCTCTCGATTCAATAAGACAAATCTATTTTAGACAAGTGTTAGGTTGCTGGCTAGAAGCTTGTTCTTGCATCAGTTGCGTAACCTTTACTTAGTGTCCTAAATAGACATTCATGACCTGAAATATCGTTAACTGCTAGGTCATAAAATAGTGGTGTGGAAATTGTGAGCCCACGTGAGTATGTTAATTTTCCAACCACGACTTGACATTTGTGACGCAGGGTTTTAGAGTAGGTACCCGGTTATTGATAATATTTCTTCAAGTGCTCCACGTTCCATGGGTGCATCAACTCATCTCCTCGCATATCCTCAAGCTTATAGGCCCCATTTGATAGGACTCGCTTGACTTTGTAAAGGCCTTCTCATGTTAGTCCCAAGGTCTCTGAGGCCAGCTCTTTAGTGAAGAGGAAGACCTTGCGTAGACCCTGTTGTTATAGAACTTGGCATATTTTTGTTTATACTCTGCATTTCTAATTTCAGTCAGTTCTCTCTTTTCGACAAAAGATCGAGCTCGTTAGCGAATAGCTCGTCATTTTTCATTTCGTTAAAGTGTGCTACTCTGGAGGTAGGGACTTCTAACTCAATTGGGATCATCACTTCAGTTCTGTATTTGAGGGAGAAAGGAGTTTTGCAGGTCGCAGTTCGGTAAGTCTTTTTGTAGGACTAGAAAACCACGGGCAGATCTTCAACCCAGCTTCCTTTTAGAGCTTCTAAATGTCTTTTCAAAGTCTATTTGATAATCTTGTTGACGTCCTCGACCTGTCCATTGGCTTGAGGGTGATAAGGGGTGAAGTAGAAGTTTTTCACGCCTAACTCTTCGCAAAATATTCTGAACTTTGTATTGTTGAATTGCTTGCCATTATCTGTGACTATGGCGTTTGGAACTCCAAATCTGTATATAATTGATTTCTAGATAAAGCTCGTTGTTTTCTACTCTGTGATGGCAGCCAGAGCTTCAGCTTCGATCCATTTTGTGAAGTAGTCAACTGCAACAATGGCGAACTGGGTCCCTCTTTTGCCTTTCGGGAGTAGGCCAATAAGATCTACGACCCATTTAGTAAAGGGCTAGGCCCTGTGACTGGGTTAGCTCTTTTTGTGGGCTTATTATGAGAGGGGTATCACAAGCTTTGGCAAAGTCGATAGTATCTTTTGTGACTCCAGGCCAGAAATACCCTTATTTTAAGATCTTATATATGAGGGCTTGCTCGCCTCAGTGGTTGTCGCAAACTCTGGCATGTACTTTCTCTAATACAGGTCGTGCTTCAGTGGGGGTAAGACACCTTAACAGTGGTCTGGCAAAGCTTCTTTTGTACAATTTCCCAACAACTAGTGAGAACCTAGCGGCTCAATGTTTGAACTTCTTGGCCTCTATGCCTGAGAGGGCCACTCCCTTCTTTAAGAACTGGATGATAAGGTCTATCCAGTCGCTTGTCTAGTTTATCTCCATTGTTGCCACTCTTGTTTTGTCAATGGACGAGGTCGCTAGCTCCTCAATCGGGATGCTACTGAGCTTGCCTGCTCCTTTGCTTGTCGCAAGCTTAGCCAAGGCATCGGCATGACTGTTTTTAGCCTGCGGGATTCGCTTGATTTTGAATTGATCTAAGTCTTTTGGTTCTTCCAGCAACCCGTTCTGGTGTAAAAAGAACTTCTCGCCTGGTACCTTATAAGCTCTGCTTGTTTGGTTCACAACGAGCTGGGAGTCGCTCTTGATAATCAATCTTTTGATGCCCATCGATTTTGTCATACTTACTCCTGCCAAAACTACTTTATATTCTGCTTCATTGTTGGTAGCGTTGAAGGAAAATCTAATAGTTTGGTAATGGTAGTTTCTTGTAGGGTTGACAAGAACGATTCCGGCTCTGGAAACATGACTAGTGGAAGATCTGTCGGCATACAGCTCCCAAGTCAATGGCATTGCGTAACCGAGATTGGATTCGGCGGATGTGAGTTTTGCTATGAAATTGGCCAGGGCTTGGCCTTTGATGGCCATCTTTGGCTTGTAGTTAATGTCATACTGATTGAGCTCGATAGAACACTTGACTAAGTGACCAGATAGGTCGGGCTTTTGGAGTATCTGTCTTTAAAGAGTGCTAGCTAAGACGTCGATTGTATGCTCAAGAAAGTAAGGTCGGAGCCTCTTTGAAGTGATTATGAGGGCGTATGAGAGCTTTTCCATCGGGGTACCTGAGCTCTGTGTTGTGCAAAGCATGGCTTACATAGTAAATTGGGAGCTGAGCCGCCCCCTTCGTCTTGACCAAGACCACGTTGGTCAAAGATTCCAAAACGGATAAGTAAAGAGATAGGGTCTCTCTTCACGATGATTTTATAATGGAGGAGGAGAAGAAAGGTGCTCCTTCAGCTTGGTGAAAGCGATTTGACACTCTTTTGTCCATGCGAATTCCATTGACTTTGATATAGCCTCGAAGAAGGGTTTGCATTTGTTCGTCGATCGTAATGTAGTGATCCGCCCTGTCAAGTGCTGAACTTCTTTTATCAATCTAGGGGCTCCATATCAAGGACTGCCTTAACTTTGTCCAGGTTCACTTTGATCCCTCTCAGATTGACCATGTATCCTAGGAACTTTCCAGAGGCTACTCCAAAAGAGCACCTCTTCAGTTTGAGCTTTATCCTATAGCTCCTGATGACCTGGAACATTCTAGAGAGGTCCTCGATATACTATTCAGCTTGGAGGCTCTTGACAAACATGTCGTCAATATATACTTCCATAGTCTTCTCAAGCTGCTCTTTGAACATGAAGTTTCCCAATTGTTCGTAAATTGCCTTGGCATTTTTTAGCCCGAGTGTCATCATCTTGTGACAGTAGAGCCCCTTGTCGATTATAAATGAGGCGTGCTCCTCTTCGTTAAGGGGTGCCCCTAGTAACTTGTCCATCTCTTGGGCTAGGGCTTGATACCTCTCGCCGTTAAGGGGTCTTCTCTTTTGTTCTACAGGCTTAGCCGTAGGATCAATGTTGAGTTTATGGTAGGCGTGCTTAGGGTCAGTTCCCTCTATGTCCTCGTGGACCAATGCGAAGATGTCCATATTTCATTTTAGGAATTGAACGAGCAGAATCCTTATCGGCTCTATCAATCCTGCCCCAATTTTGATCTCTACCCCTGACCTGGTTTTGTAGTCTCAAGAAGCTTATCACCTGGTCGAGCTGGAGCCCTTGAATCATCACCAAGGATCAAGGGTATAAACCTCTAACTGAGGCACTATGTTTGTGACACTGTCTGGGTTGGGTTCCTGTAGGGCATATTGGCCACCTCGTATGACGGCAATTTCATAGCTAGTAGGAAATGCCATGGCCCAATGAAATATTGAAGTTGTGGCTTTAAGTTTGTACAAGATTGGTCGCCTTGAGGATGGCACTGTGACTTGAAGGCACATCCGCATTGACGAGGTCTGCCATGATTCTCTTTTTCAGGGGTTCGTCCCCTAATTCCACAAAAAGCGTGATCTGGCCCTTAGCCTCCACATAATCTCCAGTGAAGCCTTGAAGTCTGGCTCCATAAGGCCTTATATCCCTCGAGCCTATCTTCATCTGTTAGAAAGTTTTCCAGTAGATAATGTTTACAGTGCTACCGTTGTCTATCAGGGTCTTTTGAATATTGACTCTTGATACCTGTATGATAATAATCAGGGCGCTCATGTGAGGGTTCAGCTGGCCATTGGTACTTTCGCAGCATCGAAAGAAGGAACTCGTTTGAGAGGAAGGGACTCATCCAATCAGCCGTTCTATCTCTCGCTTTAGATGCCTGCAGTCGTTTGTGCCGTGCCACATGGCCCTATGATATTTGTAGTACTTAGATTGGTCTGCATTCTTCAACTGCCTCTTTATGGGCTCTGCCTCAAACAGGATCTGGTTGTCCTTCAAGAGGTTGAAAATGTATTCCGCGGAAACATTGAGGGCTGTGATCGGCTTTGGAGTGGAGGATGACTTTTGATTCCTCCTCTAGCCGAAAGCTTCCTTTCTTCTAGATTGTTTCTGCTTGAAGTCGTTTAGTTGTTTTCTCAGCTTACCCAGCTCGTAGACCTGCTAGAGAACTGGTTGGTGGCCTTGAGGGGCCCTCGGCAGCGAACTCTACGCATGACTGTAGCAGTGTGTAGATGTTGGGCTTCGCTTCCTCTGCATACGCTTGCTTGGTCGTTGGGGTTCAGGCAACCTCAGCATTCTAGGTCTTTGTTGAGGCCGAGGTCCCAGTCTCGGGAAAACACCGTTTTCAGCCGCATTTCTAGATGGAGCTGGTACAGCCCTCCCATTAGAGGCCGGCCGAGAGGAGTCACCACAGGAGGATTCCGTCATGTATTGCTTGAAAGCCAGCGGGTTGTGTTGTTATAACCCCGGACTTCTTCGACGAGAACCTTCACCTATCGCCAAAGAGTCTTTGTTTCCGTCTCCACATTGTGAGTGGCCAGCTGTGACATTTGAATTTTTCCTAATACTATCATTTCACATGAAAAAGCGAGACTTGAGGGCCAAATTATATGTAAACAAAGATTAAGGGCTAAATGGAAATAAGAATTATAAAAGGAAAAAAAAAACAATTGGACACAAATCCAAGTCGGTTGGTTGGTAACCGACTTGGGCAATTACACATATATATATATATTAAATAAATAAAAAGAATATGGGAAAGAAGAAGGCAAAGGCACCCGAAGCCTCAGCCAACTTCTTGCCAAAAAAAAAAAAATGGAGTTTGCAAGAATCTTAGGAAAGAGAGGAGAATATATAAAGAATCATATACAAGTAAGTGGTATTTATCCTTAAGCTTTGATTTGCATAAGTTTTAGATGGAATTTTGTTTAGGGTTTATGGAATTTTTATGGATATGCATATAAGGTTGTAATTTTGTTTACTATATGTTTAAATGGCATGAAATTGTTCTTTAGTTATGAAATTTGGGGCCCATGTTGTTAGTGTAAAAAGTTATGGTGGGTTAGTAAATGGATGCAATTTTATATGGAGGAATAAGTTGAAATTTTACATATAAGTTGGTGTTATGATTTTATGGTATAATATGATGGTACTTCCGATCTAGGAATTTGGTGAAGTTGAGAATAAATGCAAGTAATGAACAACTTAGTGTTTAATAGCAAATGTGGAAAGTTTGTTAAAGGCTAAGAATCATACTATGTTTGGTGGGAATTTAATATTTTAATATGTGATATACTGCAATTTCTAAGATGGAGTTAAGCCTCTAGAATAACCATATGAAGTGGGTTCTTGACTAAGTTGGGTTCTACTGTTTTAGTTTGACTTCAAGAAGTGACACTTTAATTTTACTTAGGTTTAATTTGGAGTTTTGATGTATGGTTATATGTGATGAATCCTAAAGTGGGAAATGACTAGTTCATTGGTATGGGTTTTAGGGTTAAGAAACTCTTTTTACGGAATTGAGTAGTTGATTATGAATTAGTTTTTTGTTAGTTTAAATGGTGTGAAATTATTCTTAGACATGAAATGGGAAGTATATGAAGACTAGAAGAGAATAATTTAGTAAATGCAATCATAGTTCAGAAGGAAGAATAAAGCTGAAAATTTATTAATAAAGTATTATTTGGGGCTTTAAAATAAAATCCATTGTAATAGCTGGTTAAAAGAAAGTAGGCAAATTTGGTTAATGGGATTTATAGGGACCTGTTTTACAAATTAATCATTTGGCATTTCATTCAGAAAAGGCCTAAAACAAGAACAAGGAAAGCAAGAAGAAATGGAAAGAAATAGGAGCTGACGATTATTCTTGCTGGGAGAAATGAGAGGAAAAAAGGGGGGAAGAAGACTAAGGCTAGAATTATTTTGTATGTAGTTTCTGCCCATCGACTTTAAAAGGTTATAACTGATAGTACATATGCGTTGTCTATCATTTGGAATTCAAATGACACTGTTTGGAAACTGATAGGAGTTTTAATGATGTGTTTTGTAGACAGGGACAGTGTCCACCTGAGAACAGATTTGTTGGAGGTACAAAATTATTTTGGTATTCCCAACGTAATTTTCTTAAGTCCAATTTCATATATGATGAACTTACATGAGTTCTCTACCTTCTAGGAGCATTTCATGAACCTATTCCTTTCCCTACTATAAAATGATTTTAAATATGCATTGCCCAAAACAGGAAAACTTAACAATCGATGTTTGAGTAGTTGAACTTCTTCTTGATTCAATAAGTGGTGCAAATGTATGACAAAAGAGTTTTGTTAAGTGTAAAAAATAAGAAATCTTGAAGACTTCAATAGAATGAAGGACTTGCAATCTAAAAAGAGATTTCATGTTGATAAAATTAATTGAACTAGAAAAATCTTTAACGAATAAATAATCTAAAAGAATATAATATGAATGGAGGAAAACTAAGTAAAAGAAATGAGTTATATGTGTGAATTGTGAAATAGAAAAGAATTAGATAGTGAGCATAATTTTTATATTATGTCATAGGAAATGAAAAAGACTGAAAGGAAATAAAACACAAAAGGATGCTACGTAGCCAGTGAATGGAGCCTTTCCTTTTCTTTCCAAATGAGAATATATAATGCTTTGACTTCACATAAACTTACAATGTTTTTATGGTGATGAATGTATTTCTATGAAATTTCAAAAGTTGATATTTCTTAATGATGTATGAAAACCCCCAAATTTATACCCAATGTTATGAATATGCAGCCTATGGGCGAAGGGGCCTAAGGCTCAAGCTGTTAGTACGATACGCCGCCCAGGCGAAGGGGCTTAATGTACTAGCTATGAATTCAGCTAGTTGTTGTGCTGCCTAGGGCGAATAGGTGAAAAGGTACCTATGGCTCAAGCTGGTGTCTATACGCGTATGACTTAATATGATAGATTACATGATGAGATGAGAATATAGATACTCCTTGGGGAGGATTTTATGATGATTCTTAGAATGACATGAATTTTCATGATTTCTAACATTACAATGATTTCATAAATGCTTTGATGTGAGATGAATTTTACTTGATAACGATATTTGATTTATATTGAACATTATTATGAAAATGATGAGTTGTTTGTATGTTTTATATGAGATTTTGCAAAAGATCCATTTTTGGTTCTCCAAAGTATATTTACTTATAGAACTCTACTCACTGGCTTATTAGCTCACATGTTTTCTAAATGATTTTCTTACCAAGTAGCAAATGAGAGTATGGGCAACACATTATGGCTGAGCCTGCTATCTCGAGAATTGAGCCACCAACATAGAATCCATTATAGAGTTTGCTATTATTATCATGATTTATAGACTTGACATGACTAAAGTATTACTATACATTGGGAATTCCAAGTGAAGCATACTTGGTTTAGTAAAATTATTCATATATAAAGAATTATTACTTGTAATGATGGAAATCATTATATTGTGAAGTGTATATGGGTTTGATGTTTGATGTTAACACATGTTGGTTTGTTATCAAAGTAGGGGAGATGTTATCAAATTTTTTATAGAATAATTAGAATTTTTACGAGCCTTGACAGTAGATTCTGGCTTTAAGTTGGAATTTATCGTCGGCGCACATCTCGTTTCAAGTAAGTTAGAGGTATTCGGTGTGGGGCGTGTCTGTTTGGTATCAGAGCAACGTTTTGCATTTATGTTGCACTATACTAGCATGCTCATATCATAGATTTAGATTATCATGTAATGTCGTGGCAAGGCTCACAGGTATAAGAGATGTTACCCCAAACTTCCATTGCTTCCCATAAAAGTAGTGATAAAGAAAGATGATGAAATATATGATTTAGTTTATGATGATATGTAATTCATGAAAGTTCGTATGGTATATGTGATGACTGAAGTTTAGAAAAGAGTATGCAATTGGGGCAATTAGTACTAATGAAGTATATCAATTTACTTGATCTTTTACAAGTTCTGTGATCCTTAATGTCCATTCTTGTATAAAGGGATGCTAGATAGAATGAATTTCTAAATCTCATACTGGATGTTTGATTGTCAATGAATACTAAAATGACTTTGCTGAATTCCTTAACTATATAAGGGTTAGAAACAAAGATAAGACAAGTAGATGATGGCTACGAGAAGTGAAAGGAATGGGAGAACCCTTCAATAGACGTATGCTCTTACCGTTCCTGATAACGTGGATTCCTATTCTCAAATTCTTTGTGAAGCCTATGTTCGTGACTATTTAGTGCTTCAAAGAAATCTTGAAATGTGTAAGTCATTATCTCAGATTGACTGATTCCATGCCTTCTTGATAATTTCAAGCCTGTCAAACGTATTCCATTACACTGCTATCATGAAGCTTTTCTTTGACCACTAAAACCCCAAACAAATCAGTTTTTATTTCATCTCCATGTTGCAGAATGATGTCATCCCTGACCATCTAACTTATCCTTTTCCTATAAAGGCCTTTGCATGGATATTGAGCTTCAAATAGATTGTGGCCAACGTCATTCTTGAAAACCTGGGATGCCTTTGATACCTTCTATAACTAAATTTGATCCTATAGGACTGGATGTCCTACAATGCAAGGTTCTCACTCCTAATGTTTAATAAAATGTTGTGCAGTTATTATGTGATGTTATTCTAACTCTTGTTATGTGCACAGGTTCATTCTTGCTATCATCAGGATACTCATGAATATTACTAGATTTATCATTCTAAGTTGCCATATTCCTACGACCTTGCAAGTTAGTCCCTAAGCTCTGAAATTACAAAATTGACTATGTAAGTTTCAGAAATTGTAAAACAGTAAAGTTGCTGTATAAATACAAGTCATCTATTTCATTGAAATTGAAGTACCTAAAGATTGAAGAAATAAAATTACAGATAAAACATCCCTTTCATTTGTTTAAGCCATATGACTTGAAGATCAGATTCTTTAAGAGTGCCACGTATCTTCTTGTTCCCTTCATGTCTATTGGAGTTTCAATCAAGCCAGGAAACATGTTCATTATCTATCTCTTCTCCCATTTTAAACTACTCAATGTATGTTATCCAATTTCTTAGATACACTTTCTTCAGAAGCAGTTCCTTTCCATTATCTTACCTATAGAAGCTCAAATTGTACAATTTGATACTCCAATGCATTACTAATGTCTCGACTCTTTGCATGAGTTGGGGATTAAAAGTTTCTATGTGGACTACCCAAATGTTGAAGTAGTTTGATTCTTTTCAAGTTTCATTTGGTATAAAATTTGAAGAAGATTCCCAAGTTCTGTACCTTGTAGCCATAACATCTTGAATAAGGTGTTTAATTTCCAATGTGCTCCAACCCTTGGTTGAAATTTTTGATATTTTAAAATTCTTCTGCAGTAATATTGGGGATTTATATCATCATATAGACTTGATCTCAACTTGTAACATGAGGGGAAAATGATCACTTAAATCACATCTTCAGTTTCTTTCTCCACCACTTTTTGTATACATAAGTTGTTTATTCCATTGGATTCCACCATGAAACAATTATTTTTCCTTTAAATCTCCCTAAAGTTGCCATCATCCTTCAGTGGATTTATTTAATTATTACTTTCAATTGCTTGTGACCCTAAGCCTTCAAGTGAGCATAGAAATTTATGAATGATGTTCTTTCTATCCAGTCCAATTGAAGTTCTAGTTGTTCTGGTTTTTGCTAATGTCGAATTCGCAATATTTTGGTAAAGGATTCAAAAATTAAAGCATTCCAAATTACTCTAGTCCTTCCTCGATTCCTATTAATTCTAATTATTGATCAGGAGTGGGTTGAGAAGTTTAGAACTACGAGAACTTCCAAGAGTATTGCTACTAGAATTATTTATGAGCATGCAGGTAGTGGACATGAAGTCATGTTTATATGTAATTGGAACAATGATGTAAGTATGAATTAAGAAAGTCAATTGATAGCTGATTTTGAGTCACATTGCTACTGAGTTCGGAGATATAATGTTCTGATAGATTACAAGATGAAGGGATATTAAGGTGACTATAAAGTGGACAACTTATATCCATAAATTGAGTAAATTAAGTAGGAGTATTATGTGAAATTAAAAGGAAAGAGTGAGGTAGAAGAATATAACTATAGCACATGCATGGCGGCCTTCATTGACCGTGACCTTAATTGACTTGGCGGCCTGGTGGCCACACACATGAACCTTTTGTCTTAGCCCTTGAGCTTGCCCCTTCCATAGCTTGGCATTCCTTTGTCTCCAAATACTCCAAAGAATCGCACAAGTTTGATTGATAGCATGAGATTCTCGATTCAGCACTTTATTGAAGACCAAATCCTTCATGGACATGTTTTGCCCCAAAGAAATTATCCATATTGGCTTCTCTCCAACAACTCCTAGCAAATGGGCATTGCAAGAATGTGTGAACATTAGTCTCAACCTCTCTATCACATTACACATATATGAGGGATAGACAAGGCCTTCAAGTTTTGTCTAGTGGGTAAATAATCTTGGCTTACTCTCCAAATGAACATTTGCATTTTAAGGGAGATTTTCAACCTCCAAATCGCCCCCATTGTTCCCTTTCGTGACTACCCTTCGCCATCTCCTCTATGTCCTTCTCAATCTTATAACTAGATTTCACAAGATAAGACCCATTTTTACTGTAGTGCCATACCCATTGGTCTGAGCTTGGTATGGAACTCAAAGGAATGTTCTTAATATCTTCCGCATCCCTGTCAGAGAATAATCTGTCAATAAGTTCCCAGTTCCACTATCCATCCTCATCGATCAGTTTACTCACCATCATATATTCTCCAACCCCGAATATTCCATAGTCTCTACCCTGAAGTTAGGCTTCCTTTGCACCCATAGATCCTTCCAGAGATGAATACTAGTACCATCCCAACTCTCCATCGGCAGCCCTTCTCCAACACCATGCGAGAAGTCCAAATGATTTTCCAAGTAAAACTGGTTTTATAACAAGTTGAGTATTTAAAAATTCCTTCCAGGAAAGTATCTGGCTTTGACAACAAGAGAAATAAGAGCATTCAGCTGGGAAATAACATTCCAACCCTGCTTCCTCAGCATAGCTTAGTTTAAAGCTGCTAAATCATGAAAACCTATGCCTCCGTCTTCCTTGTGGGCACACAATCTACTCCACCGAAATCAATTTATGCCTTTTTGCCCATTCCCCTTCAATCTCCACCAAAATGAATTCATCATCCTCTTCAGCTCCTCACACAAAGTAACCAAGAGAAGAAATGTCGACATGCAACAAGTAGGAAGTGCTTGAGCTTCCATTTCAACCAAAATCGTTCTCCCAACCTTAGAGAGCATCTTACCCTACCACCCAATTAGTGAGGGCAAGCCTAAGTATCTATCCGTATGCAAAGGAGTTGACACACTAAGCGCTGGAATGTACCTCCTGGGGGATATTAGAGCTGAAAAAATTACATATGTCGCAAAGTTCACTGCCTGGCCGGATGCATCTTCATATTTTCTCGGTAAAGTTCACCGCTTGGCCGGATGCATCTTTATATTTTCTGAGTACCTCCTTTAATGCATTTGCTTCCTCCATAGTGGCAGGAAAAAAAAACAAAACTATCATCCACAAAAAAAAATAGGGAGCATTTCTCGCGATTCTACACCCCTGTATACTTCTCCTATTCTTTGCCTCCTTAATAACCGCTGAAAGTCCTTCCGCACAGATGATGAACAGATAGGGAGATAGTGGGTTGCCTTGTCTTAGCTCTCTAGACGGTGTGATATGTCCCACCTCCTTTCCATTCACCCTCACCGAATATCGAACTGTAGTCATGCAGAGCATAATAAGGTCAATCCAGTCTTTACCGAAACCCAACTTCTCTATGATTAACTCTAAGTACTTCCAACTAACATGATCATAGTCGATTTTAAGAGCTGCCTCTCTTTTCTTCTGTTTCCTCTTATGTTTCATACTAGCTTGAACGCAACAAGAACACTATCCGTAACACTTCTCCCAGGCACAACGGCATATTGAAACTCTGAGATAAGATAAGGCAGAACTTCCCATATACGGTTAGTCAACACCTTTGCACTGAGCATGTAAAGGACGTTACCCAAGGAAATTGGCCTATAATCTTTCATAGTTGCTGGAGACTCGCTTTTGGGAATCAAAGTGATACACGTATTGTTCAAGGAATCAGGAAAATGCTTTCTCTCCATCTATGATGTGCAAGTTTGAACTATTTTCTCCTCTATAACCGGCCACGCCTTCTGGAAAAATGTAGCGTTAATCCTATCAGGTCCAGCAGACTTATTCGGATGCATTTGATCAGTGGCCTATTTGAATTCCTCAAGAGTAAAGAGAGAAAGAAGCTTCTCATTATCACCTTCGCTGATACTCCTCTCAACACAATCAAGAATTGGCCGTGAGTCCCCATCAACTGCCTCGAAGAGCTGCTCAAAATATGCTCTGACAACCGATGCCATACTATCCGAATTCTCAAGCCAATCCCCATTATCATCTTGAAGTTTGCTTATTGTATTGCTTCGTTTTCTATCAGAAGCCAAAGCATGGAAAAATTTAGTATTCATGTCTTCCACTTCGAAGCCAATGTTTCTTAGCCCGATGCTTCCAATAAGCCTCCTATTGGATCAATAACGAACACAATTCCGCACTTTTATTAGCAAACATAGCTGTATTAGCCTAAAGAGAGCTCCCTCAGAGCACCTTTAGTTCAACCTTCAACACATCTAAGACCTCTTGAACTGCCAGCTAGAAGTTTTCCCCCACCACGCCAACTTAAGTAAACAACCATCCAACTTCAGAATGAGAGGCCCGTGCGTTTGATTCAGCATCTCATAAAAGAACTCACTAAAACCCGTTTTATGCACCCACTGATTTTCAAACCTCAAATGACTTCGTGTAGGGGCCTACTGAGTCCACTCGTGTCCAAAAGTAAAGGAGAATGGTCTAAGATAGGGGCAGAAAGATTGAACAAATTTGCTGAACAAATTTGCCTTGTCAAACCTCTGAAGCCAGCCTATGACACCAAAGCATGGTCTAATTGTTCCCTAACCCAGCGAGCCGTGCCTCATCTTTTTTCCTAGGTGAACCTATAGCCTTTCAAGGGAAGATCATGCAGCAAGCAATCGAAAATATCCTCTCTGAACGCTCGAATCAAGTAATCTGGATGATCATTTGTGCCTTCTTTTTCCTACTGACTTAATAATTCATTGAAATCTCCTCTAACACAACTATGTTAATTGATGCAAGGAATTAAGTCGTCTCATTAGAGCCCATGATTCAAACATCTATTACGTTCAGGGTGGCCATAAAAGCCAGTAAGTCGCCAATGCCCATTCAATTATCCTCAATAATCAAGTCAATGTGGTTGTTCCAACAATAGAACACTCGTGTTTTTGTTTCCACAAAACCGCTATACCCCCTCTTCTACCCTGGCGATCAACTGCAAATGCACCATCATAATGCAAAATTAATCTTATTTCTTCAATTTTATTTACACAAACAAGAGTTTCCGATAAACAGATTACATTTGGCAAGTGAGACTTAACAAGCTCGTGTAAGACTAAAACTGCACTGCCTAGTCCCCGGCAATTCCAACTTAAGCACTTCATGATTCCCGGCAACTTAGTTCGCAGGTCCTGCCGATAACAGGTTTTTTGGCTAGGGTATCTAGGATGCTATTGACTCTATCTACAAGCATAAGTTCATTTTGGGCCGAGCTACGTCTCCTCTTCCTCTCCTCAAATAATTCAAGCCGATTCTCATCCTCATGGCCCATTTGCATAAACTGCCCAAAATCTTCAGCGCTTGGATTATCAACAAATTGTGGAGTGACAGTCTTCTTACCCAACTTATCTCTTTCCATATTTGCGTCCCTCATTTTGCCATGCAGAATCAACTCCCAATTTTTCCTTGCCTTTTTTAACCTATGATAGCTCCGCGTCGCCATCTTCCTTCAGCTACCTACTACCTTCTTGGTCGGATGTTCGCCTCACTGGTGCTCGAAGCCAAGCTCCCCACCCATGTGTAATCTCAGCCTCAGGTTTAGTAAATAAAGCATCACAAAAAGGATCAGAATGGAGTCCACAGATGAAGCAAAAGGTAGGCAACCGTTCGTGCTTGAAATTCACCACATACCAGTCTCCACGTGCTTTCCAGATTTTCTTGTAGCGTTTAAGCAGCAATCAAACATCAACTTGCACTCAAACACGCATAAAACTTCTCCAAATTCTGGTATTATTCTTACTGTCATACCCCTTGAACGCTCCAGCGAAATTTCCAAGTTACCTCCCAATTGTTTCCGACATGTAACTGGCCGAAAAGTCGTAGATTTGGACCCAAAAGTTGACGTAAAACAGTGGCACTTGTGCAAACATCTCTTCAGCCTTCAGCTGATGTAACTAGAAGATGATTGTCAAACGACCAAGGGCCGTCTTCCAAAACCCGTTTGATGTCGACTTCATGATAAAACTGGAATAAATAAAGTTGGCCACCAATGTCCTTTACATTTGGTGCCTTTCGCGGACACCAAACTTCTGCCATTCGATGTTTCATAGCATTGAAATTTATGGATTGGTCTATCAGAATCCGACATATTAAGCAAAGCTCAACCTTCTGCCCTTCATTGCCAGGTTCTCCAGTTTCCAATAGCAGTTCCTCCTCTTCACCCATAGACAACGCCATGTTTGCAAATTGGTTTTCCATATTCGAAATCAAAGTTCTAGCAGTAAATCAATGAAAGGAACAACCAGTCTGCCACCTTAGTCTGAAAGCCTATGAACCTTCTACAAGGGAAGGAGAAGGAAGCTCTGCATTAGAGACCTAAAACTGCAAATTTAAAATTATAATAATATAAACTAAACCAGAATTATTGACAGTAAATATACACGGCAAAAGAATTTATTGATTTTAAAAAGATATACAAAGATTATCACATTCATTAATCTAAGGAGCGCAATTCTTTGTCAAATTTATTTGGCAAATCAATTGGTAAGTGGAACCACCCCGATATATATAAACACACTGTTGTTTTACAGCTAACCTATCAAGTTCCAAGGCAATAGAATATATTTCACTGGAAACATTAACAAGAATTCATTTTTTTTTTCTTTTCCCTTTTTACTAAGTATCAATTGTGACTTTCCCAGTTATAAAAATAAAGATGGTTCGAATTATGGTACTGGGGGTTAAATACTCAGATTCGGATGAAAGGTTCTATGTTTGAACCACGCCAACCCTCCCATAATTTCTCTCCCCTCTCCTATATTCCTCTTATATAAAAATATTATAAAAATAAAGAAAACTTGAAATAAAATATTACAAATCATATTAAGCAACAGAAAAATAATTAATAAGATATAACTTAATTTATGACACATTTAATTAGTATGTCAACTTATCTTGTACGTGCATCATCGAATGTTACTTTTAAAATCGATTAACTACAATTAAGTTGAATAGAAATTGCCTGGGAATTAATTAAATTAATAACGTGTATTTTTATTTAGTTTTCAAGAAATAAAAACAAAGATCAGAAAAGTAAACATATTTTCATTAGTTCTCAAAAAAAATTTGTAAATAGGAAAAGAAATAACCATAAATTTTTCTAAAACATAATAACAATTGTTTAAAAACCGAAAGAAGAAGTGTGTTATCGAAATATCAATACACACATTAATGCAGTAAATTAATTAACAAATGTAACTTAAATTTCTGACACAGTTATACCATGAGGATGGTATTATATAATTACGATATACTTCTTTTATGAACGTTATATACTTTGAGTTCTAATTAACCATTGGATTCATGCTTGTCACCGCAGCTGTATAAGTGTGCAACCTTTAACTGTAATCCACACAACAAGAATGGATTTGGAACTCCACACAAATGAACAATTCAAAACGAATTCATAGATATATGTTTAGGGTTCTATCAATTTAATAGGCTAACAAAAAAATGATAGAATATCCACGATCATATCGTGGAAAAACGAATTTTCCTACTTTTTTTCATTTAACGCTAAACACAAGACATTTATTTATAATTATAGCAAGCAAAACTATAATCATATAGGCCTGCATGGGCTTACAATATAATGAGTCAATTAATTAATCTAATTAATTAATTTAATCTTATTAAACTCGATCAAACTAATTAGACCTTAAGCATCAATTCCAACAATACTTATCCCGCCACCCGACTTACATAGGGGGATATCATTGGTCCACCTACATGTGGGTGGGACCACCTGCATGTAGGTGGACCAATGATCTCCCACCACATAAGCCGGGTGGCGGGTTATCCCACTACCTGAGTGGTGGGAGATCATTTTTACTTAAGTTGTGCCCATGTAAAATATTCAATCATTGAACTTGATTTTTTAGTTTTTAGCTGCTGATACCATAGCACGTTGATTGTCATCAATTTGCAAGCTTGATGTGGCACTCAATCTGATTATTCTGAAAATTTTATTGCTTAGACCAATAACAAAAAGGTCAATCATGGTAGATATTTCCTATTGTGAATCATCCCTTTGTCGTCTTTCTTCTAGTACATCCAACATATTGGCATATTCTAAGCCAAAATTTGCCCCGCATCCTTAATAATTTTTAGAAGAAATCTCACTTTTCTTTAGAACCGTTTACTTTTCTTGCATTATTTCTGTCTGGTTACTCGATTTCTTTACTGCTATTTTATTTAGCTAAAGAAAAGCTATCATTTTTTTTGGGTAGAGACAAGCACGATGCCACTTTAGAGTAGATTGTATTAGTTAAGCTTATCCCCATTTGCGTACCACCTCTGCTACTACTACTCAAAACCAACATCTTGGAAAGAATTCCAATGAAAATGAAGTTTTATGATATATAAGAAATAGTGATTGGAAGTAAATTTTGGAGGATTTTAATATAGTGAGGATCATTTGTGAGAATTTAGTTGGGACCATTAGATTTGAGCCCTGTGACAAGTACAAGTTTTGTACTTATCTTGCCAATTAAGACCTAGCTTATATAATTTGTTTTTGTCAAATATCTGCTTAATTTTGTTTTACTTTCATTCATTTGAGGATTCATCCCGATTTCAAGAAAATTGTGAGGGAAATGAGGAAAAAGGATAAATTTTGAAGGTTTTGGAAACTTCAGGGATTAAATCATTTGTGAGAAAAATTGGAGGATGATATTCGTATGTACAAATGATCGAGGGCGTGATTTGAAGGACCTAATCTTATGTCAGGTAGTAGATCGTTATCATTCAAAGTTTGGGACCTAGAGTGCAATTTCAGAAGGACTACATTGAACAGTTGAAAAAGGCCTGGGCTCCGGCGCACTGATTTACACTGTGCGGGTGCCCGAAGTTCAAATCCTATTCAAATCCAATTACCGCACCTATTCTCTCTTCTGGCACGCCAGCACCATTTTGCACTAGGTTATTTCCTTATTTTCTGTTATCAGTATTGAACTATTATTAAACCCCTTCTTTTGGCCCATATATCTTGCATAACTTTTAAGGTTTATGGGGACCTCTCTAAGGTTATAAATAGGTCTTTTATAAATAGGGACCTTGCTGTTTCTTCTATTCTTTTTAATTCCCAACCATTGACCTATTAAAAAATTAAATAATTATATACCATATTATTAGTAGAACTTAATTAAACAATCAATTGAGCCGATTTTTTGAAAATGTGAATATTTATAGCAAAATATGCAATATGTGTTTCTTAATCTCCACGACCTCATATATTATGTTGCCCTTGCAAATAGGACAATTACAATAAATAGACATGAAAAAAAATCATAGTAAACAAACGAGAAAAGAAAATGAGAAAACTCACAGAATCTACAAAAGGATAAAAAAAAAAAAAAAATCCGCCAACATACATAAAAGGACCAAAATAAACAAAAACAATACAAAATTAACGGACCTAAAAAGAAAAAAAAAAGTGGGGGCTGGCTGCAGTTTACATACTGGTATTTTCGTAAATTATAGCCTTGTCTATTTTTATCTCTATCTCTATGTCTACAATAAATATCTAAATTTGGAGATTTACTATAGCAATCTCTATTCTAGAGATTGAGTTTAGAGATACGTTGGATATGGTAGCTTCAAATTTTCAATTTTATTTTTATTTTTGTTATTATAAACTAGATGATGAAAAGAATGAAAAATAGAGAAGAGTTGGAGAGAAAACTCATGAATGCTTATATTATTATGAAAACTAAGGCCACATCTTTATAAGTTAACGGTTTTAGGGGTACAATAATCATCATTCAATAATTACATAATTATTTACAATACTTCCGGTTGAATGACTATTTTATATAATAATTGTCTCATCAAAACTTCGTTTGAGAAAAATCCAGTTGAAGAAAATCTACCAAGCTAAGAATAAAAAAAGTACAATTTATTCTAATCAACTTTGAAGTGTTCAAGCATTGAGTAATACCCAAAAGTTTGAAAACTCGGTAAGCTACTAAAAGTCACATTTTCTTTGCTTTTTTTAAATAAAATTTGGAAATAAATAAAAATGCCAAGTGCAGAAAAACTTGGAATAAACATGCTTAGTTGAAATCATTCATCAACACAAAGCTTGCGTGGCTAATGGAACATCAAATGTAATTCCAAAAGTACTAGAAATCCACATAATGGTTTGAGTAATATCCAACAACAAACTTTAACACAAAATACGGTGGAGATAGCAATTTAACAAAATTCTCATTAAGCAAATAATTTAAAACAAACAACTAGTCCATCGTTCGATGTCGTGCTCCAAGCCCAACTCCTTAACCTGAAATGTTTGAAAAATGGAAGGACAGGTATAATAGAATTACACTTAGTGGAGCACTACAACAACTGAAAGTTTGATAGGCAATGGGATTTTATTGACCCAAAGCCGCCATAGGATTTTTCTGACCTACAGCAAATAATGATAATCAATGAAATTTTTTATTGACCCAACGCTAGATATAGGATTTAAACTGGCCTATAGCAAATTTTGAGCGATACGATTTTGAATGATCAACGCAAAAGTCAAACTAGATCAAACCATGATCATAATCACAAATACAATATAGATAAATAACCACAGTTTCATAAAGTTACCCCATCTCAGATTCTGAAAAAAGAAGTTTTCTATAAAGTTTGGCAAGTTGCAATGCTACTAAATTTTGAAGTTTCTCATTTAGAAATCAAATTATAATAATTTAGTGCATCAAAATTACATTAAAAAGTAATAAAATCTTTATGAACTAAATTAATCATATATGAAAGCTAGAGTTTAAGACTTGAGTGGTTGATTTAGTAATTGGAACCTTTATGTTGCAATTAAATCATTTTGGGAAATAAAAGTTTAGGGTATCTCAAGTTGGAGTTATTAAAATGTTTAAGGTTAAATTATCAAAAATTAAAAGTTTTAGGGATTGAAATTAATTATAATGAAACACTGAGACTAATTAAACTGAAAATAATACTTTAAGGACTGAGTTGGCCATAGAACAAAAGGTTTAGGGCCTAAATTTATGAAATCTGAAATTAAGTGATTATGTCACGCCCCCGCTAATTTTCTAATATTTCCGAATATCGTATGTTAATTTACAAATTTTAAGCGGAAGCTTCAATTCAAACCGCGGGGACGCGACGTGCAGAACAATCCAATTTTTCTTGTCTTCCAGAATTTAATAGACAAAGCTAATTATATAAGTTAACAAATCGTTAAACTTTTAAAGAAAACATTAAAGCTAGGTTTTTCAAGAAGTACAAAAGCACAAGAAATTGTATTAGTAAATATATTTCATTGGTTACTAAAGTATGCCAAATCATTAAAGAACTTTTACAGGAAAAGTAGAGTTCAAATCAATATAAAGATTATAACTCATTATTCTTCTTATATGTTATAAGATGTAAAACATACATACTATAGAGGTGGGCACGAAACTATTAAATTT
>CAVNYN010270526.1:0-76655 GCA_963692815.1 Nyctanthes arbor-tristis | reverse complement strand
CATAGGTCATTTGAAATCTCTCAATGGTGACTGCGTTCATTTCCCTTGATTTTTCTCGTTATTTGTTTCCGAAGCAAAGAATCCATAAGATGTTTTCTACTCAGTCTACTGCACTAACATACATTGTCATATTCGTAGTGTACTAAGATCATATACTTAATCCCTAAGCTAAGACTATCTATTCCATGTTCATCTTTCAACATTGAAATTCTAACCTCAAAGTGCTATATGACAGATGTTGGACGAAATTTCCAAAGTTTCAACCCATTTTCCAATCTGCCATTTGCATGGTGACAAATGTTGTTGTCATCTATATATAATATATGAATACAGATCATTAGACAATATGATGAAAGAGATTCACAGTTGGCACTTCGCCATTACACCTATATATATAAGCCTTTTGTTTGTCATTCTGCACTTAGAAAAGTGATTCATAATGGAATGTGAAAACCTGAGAAAGGTGCATTCAACCTTATTGTGCACTGTCTTTTATTCTCTACTGTTTCAGGTTTCTTTCATAGTTGGCATTCAACAGTGGAATGAAACGACACTACAGGTTGAATCTCCTAATCCTCCCTCGTCCTACTATTTCCAAGTAGATGCTCTTGAAGATGGGTATTATATATGTTCTTTCCAAGTTAAAAGTTGAATTGTTGCCTTTGAAAATCAACATTCCGGTGAAAATGGTTGTCTCTTCAATTCAATTTTGCAGGTCCTTTCATGCTACAGTTCGCGTCGGAATGGGCTACTACGTTCTTGATATTGACACCGGCAGTGATCTTACATGGATCAGTTGTTCCCCTATCAACATTAAGTTTCTAAAAGTAACATTTTTCTGTTGATATGTAAACTTTACAAAAATACAATTCACTTTTCAAATCAGATTAGATTTGGTGGTTTTGCAGCCTTTAAGCATCTATGCAACCCCTCATGATCCTTACACAAACAAAAACAACTTGGTATCATGCACGGATGATGCCATATGTGAATTTGTGAAAAAACCAATCAACGCACAATGTAGTCAGCAAAATCAGCAATGCGATTATCAGGTTGAATATGCAGACCACGGCACGTCTCTTGGTGTCCTGGTTAAGGACTTATTCTTGCTCCCTTCCACCTTAAAACCTGTGCCGTCAATTAGTCCTGTTCCCGCTCTCACCTTTGGGTAAGCAAGCTTCCCAATTTAGCACGGTCTTTAATATCATCTGTACTTGAATGAATTCGCCTGCAATAATCTTCTGGTTCCCTCCCTCATACCTGATAGTCATCTATCTTGGCAGGTGTGGATACCATCAGGAATTCGATCCTTCATCTCCTCCTCCTTTTACAGATGGGGTGCTAGGCCTTGGCACTGGCAATATAAGTATTTTGTCACAGCTAAATGATAAAGGTCTAATCAAGACCGTTACTGCCCTTTGCCTGTCAAGAGATGGTCCCGGTTATCTAGTCCTAGGAGATTCCAAATCCAATTTACCTGAAACTATGTGGATGACATTGTTGACTGATCCCCCAGAGTAAGCGCCCACCAGCTCCAGCTAAAAATTTTACTAAATTTTCAAATTTGTTCCACTACGAATTACTGTGAAACTTTGAAATTGCAGGCCATATAATATGCTGGGACCTGCTTACATATTGTATCAAGGAAGTGCTCTTGCTTCTGGAGTTCTTTTTCTGTTTGACAGTGGGACTACGTTCAATTACTTCAATTCAACAACATACCAAGCTATTCTCTTAGAGGTGGGACGAGAAGGAGAAATGAAGGTTTCATAAGATTTGAATAATGCATTTTAGTATGGTATTGGT
Organism: Nyctanthes arbor-tristis; assembly: GCA_963692815.1. Lineage (NCBI taxonomy): Eukaryota > Viridiplantae > Streptophyta > Magnoliopsida > Lamiales > Oleaceae > Nyctanthes > Nyctanthes arbor-tristis. The sequence continues at coordinate 74,849 of CAVNYN010270526.1, read as the reverse complement.
GTTTTTCAGGTGAACGAGTTGGCAGAGAAGATTGCAACACCAATTCAGGATCCATTTCTTCCCGTTTGCTGGAAACCCTTCGGATCTTCTAATGATTTCTTGCATTCATTCAGCTCCATAATTTTTAGCTTCACTAGTAACGTCTATTTTGAACTACAACCGACAGATTATCTTCTTATCAGTGTAAGAACCTCCTGAAAATCATTATAAATGAATTACTTCATTAAAAACTATTATGTTACTTATCAAGATATTTGATTTTAGCCTATGGACAATGTGTGCTTGGGGATTCTAGATAGCCAGGAACTTGGACCAGAACATGAAAACTTAAACATAATTGGAGGTAAATAATAGGAAGCCATCCGAAAAATGATAAGTTAATGGATATCACCTTTATAAAATCTGAACTTTATACTTTTCTGTGCACAGACATTTCCGTGCTATTGAAGTTGGTGATTTATGACTATGAAAACAACAGAATTGGTTGGAATTACGCAGATTGCGGTGATCTACCAGAACAGCTTTCTGGTTAGTTTCATTACATGATTCCCTGAGCTCTACTTAACACTTTGCTGTCCTATGAATAACACAACTTTGTTTAACTGTGTTGGAATGGAAGCGTCAGGCCCTACTGCGCGTTCAAGGAGAACAAGAAAGGTTAAAGGGCACAAGGAAAAAGATATGGCTCATTGGAAAATGAAAAAGAAGCTAGGTATTACTTCACCCTGAAGTTGATGAAACATAGAAATTACGTACAAAATAACAGTAATGGAATATCATTAACATAGAAATTTCCGACCTGGCAACAAGCAAGACTTGCACTTCTCACAGGAGCAGTGTTTCTATGCTGTCTGATATCAAGAGACTCATCAAATCAAAAATCACTATTGTAGAGATGGCATGTTCATGTAATTTGTACTCATGTTACTACTGCAAATTATACTCATGTTCATGTAATTTGTACTCATAAATGATGATGATGCGCCTGTGGGGTGCAACTGCAAATTATAAAGACAAAGCATGTTTCACTAGTTCTTTAACCCCATTTTTAAACTACCATTTGCATGGAAACAAAAATGATCATGTTTATTCAACAGAACAACAATACAGATAAAAAAAAGACAACGAAATGAAGTGCATTCACAGTTGGGCAGTCCTGTTACCCCTACATTCATTTACAGCCAACTTAACCTTTTGCTGGAAGTATTCTTCCAGATAGAGCAAAGACAGAAAATAAGGATGGCATTTTATGCAGAAAGTGCATATGATTGTTGTAGTTGTCAAGAGCTTATGATTACTACTATGCTGTTCAATTAAAATCTTCTTATAAGGGAGGATCAGTACCAGGCTCTTTTTGTGTCACCGCTTCGGCTATGCCAGTTTGAAATTTTTATATTGATTCTTTGTAGCACTTCAGACAAAATTTTCAGGTTTTATACTTGCAAGGCTGATAGTGATGCCGAACCAAGAGATGAGCTCGCAAACTCGAGTAACTCGTAAATTGCTAAGTTAAGAACCCGCAAGTTCTTAGGAAAAATCAAGACGAATTCTTGAAAATAATTGTATTCATAAAAGTAGTGTATAATACAATAGAAATAAGCTCTATATTTATAGGGTTCAAAATAACCTAATTCTAAGATAATTATGAAAAACTCTACTAGAAGTCTAAAATAAGTAAACCACTAAAACAAGTAACCTACTAGACCAAGTAATAATAAATAAAACCTAATTAAATTAAATAAACATTAATCTAAAATAACAATAAAGTAAAATAAGCTAAATAGATAATTATATCCGTTAAGGATATGCATCATTCTCCCCGGCTGAGAAAACTCGACTCCGACGGGTTAGACTGTAGCTTCTAAACCATGGAGGTCGATCTTTCTTCCGCATCAAGTAACGGTATGGAACTCTGAATAACTATATGAAGCATAACTCTAACCAAAGAGGGTGATCCTTAATGCAAATGAAACACTGACAAAAGACCTTTGTAGGTGACATATGGTACAACTCATTCAAAACAATATCAACTGAACCCATAGTATAAGTAGCACGTTGTAGCATGGTAGACTCGCTTGCATAAACAAATGAGCGCAAAACTGGTGGCTCTAACGAACCTCAACAAGATAACAATTTGGTAATATTGAAATTCAAACTTTGATTCAAGTGCAATGGTAAGTCAAATAAATTATTTGCAAGTTTTGAATCAATGGCATTGTTCTTAATATGTTTTGCAAAACGACTTAAAGAGACACGGAATAAAATATAAAAATTTTCTTGAAAAGAGATATACCAACCATGCACATTTAAAACAAGCAGATAACTCTCATTATTTAAAATAATTCTATGTTTGATCTCAGCATGAAAATTACGAAGATAGTAAATAGTTGTTTGTGTTGGAATAATGTGAAGGAAGTTAGTAGGTAAAAGTCTGATATCAATAGGAAATGAGTGCAATCGGACAAAAGCTTTGGCAAAGAAAGTGGCAAGTGGGAAAGTATCAGACACATGAGCAACTCCACATGAAAGTTACAGTTGAAGGCGGGTAAGGTTGTGAGAGGAGACTCAAGATACGACTCAAAACTTGCATTCTCATCGTCAGAGTACTTCACGGGCTCAAACATTTTATCCTCATTGTCAAAAGGCTCTATAGGGTCAACAATATAGATAGTATCATCCGAAGCAGGAGTTGACACAAAACAAATAGGCTCAGGCTTATTAGGAGAGGATAACTTAGGCTCACAGTTCAACTTAGGTGAATGATTCTTTTGACACAATTTTGTGAGTCTTTCAACACCCAAAGCATAATCGTAGGCTTCTTGTAATGAATGAGATGTGAGTCTAAACAACTTTTTATGCTAGGATCCAATCCATTTACAAATCTAGAAGCAACGTCATTTAGAGATTCATACATACCACAACTCCTAGTTAATTGGTTGAAGTGAGTGAAATATTCATGAACAGTGGATGATCCTTGCCTATAATACAAAAAGAATTGGTCTAACAACTGAGTTCGATAATAGATAGCGACATACTTATCGCTTAAGAGTCGTTTCATCTCATCCCATGAAATAATATGACGTTGTTCTAATAATTCAATTCTTTTCCTAATTATTCTCCAATCATATTTGGCAATCTCAATAAGTGTTAAGCTAGCAAGATCAATGCAACGAGAGCCAATTATGTGATGTGAGTTAAAGAGATTTTTCAGACTATGTATCCAACCAAGAAAGGCTTCAGGGTTACCAACAAATATGGGAGTTCGACTATAGTACCTTTAGTATCACAGTTTGTAGGATATGAATAATTGTATTGGTTAGAAAAAATAAAATAATCAGTGGGGCATCAATAACCAATGGATTTAGAGCGTGAATAATAGAATGAATTATCCATGATATCAAAAAGAAAATGAATTGCCAAGAAAAACAAAAATTATATTAAATAAATGAAGTTATAGCTTCTTAAATTTAGAAAAAAATAGTAAAAGCAAAAACATTTTTTTTTAAATAAGTAGATGATGACTAGCCAACACTGTAAATAAAAGAATGGAATTCATTTAAGATCCAAAACTGTATCTTAAAGGCAGTAGAAGGTGCATTAAATAGTTTCAAAATATTTACCAACAGCTATAATCCATAACAATAGAAGTAAAAGTAGCAATATGTTGGGAAAAATTCTGGAGCTCGTAGTTGCTGAAAAATCATATGTGCGCTGTTGCAATTTTCCCGCCTGATGAACAGTAAATCCCATGAAAAGTAACTCTCGTGAACAGTGACTCGAGTGAATAGTGTAGACGTGAACACTCTCGTGAACAGTACTCGCGTGAACAGTGACTTACGTGAATAGTTGGAGAATCACCGTGGCTTGTTGAAAGACCAAACTTAATTGACTGTATGCTTAGAAGATGATATTTTTTTACCAAGTGCACGTAATACAAATTAAGTCAAGGGAATCAAACTGGAAGATGGGAATTATGATGAGAGGATCTAGGGTTTAATTGGAGGTTGGATTTTTGGAAAAAAAACGTTCTAATACTTCGATAAACACCAATAACACCAAATAGGCCAAAGAAGACGACTTAGCTCTGATACCAAAATTGATGCCGAACCAAGAGATGAGCTTGCAAGTTGCTAAGTTAAGAACTCGCAAGTTCTTAGGAAAAATCAAGACGAATTCTTGAAAATAATTGTATTCATAAAAGTAGTGTATAATACAATGGAAATAAGCCCTATATTTATAGGGTTCAAAATAACCTAATTCTAGGATAATTAAGGAAAACTCTACTAGAAGTCTAAAACAAGTAAACCACTAGAACAAGTAACCTACTAGACCAAGTAATAATAAATAAAACCTAATTAAATTAAATAAACATTAATCTAAAATAACAATAAAGTAAAATAAGCTAAATAGATAATTATATCGTTTGAGGATATGCATCAGGTAGTGAGCCTGCAAGGAATGAAAACGAGAGAAGAAACATCAAATGATATTAGATTTCACTTGGTAGAGATACCAGAGAAGGGAGCTATAGAAAGACACAGGAATAATAATGTTGGGAAAAAACAACCCCCATCTAAACTTGTCTCTGATACTACTGTTGGGAAAATAATCAACTTTTCCCCACCTAAACTTACGCAGCGAAAACAAAAACTAAACGAAATACGAAAGAGAGAAAAAACACAAATTTAACGTGACTCGGTAAACCACCTACAACCACCGGAAGAGATTCATTTATTAATGAGAAAAACCTTACAACACAATATTTTCCTCACTCTCATAATCTCTCCCTAACCAAAACTAGAACAGTCAAAGAACAACGTAGGCAACACCTCTGTTTGTACTGTTTTCTTTCGATCTTTCTAATTTCTTCAATAACTCAACTCATGACGCAATACATTATGATAGCCTAATCTCAATTACTACCCATGTGCAATTCGTCTCAACCAAAAAAAAAAAAAAACACTCATCAGGCACGCGCCACCTTTTCCCCTTTTCTCTCTCTTTTCTCTTTTCTCACAATTTCCACAGCCTGCCTTTTTCCTAATCACCGTGGGCTCTTATTGAGGTGCAGGGACTTGAGACTTCTTTATGCTAATAATGATAACTTGATGCCAAAGTAAGCCAACTTCCTAATTAAATTCCAAGACTTTTCCTTCTTTTCCTTTTTCTTTTCTTGCACCCAAATAATTTAATTAGACATTTTCTTCACGAGTCCTTCAACTTTGACGCATAATTTTAAGTCAATACCCAACACATAAAGGGGCAAGAGTACTGGTCACAGACCACAACTCCGCGTTTGCCACCTTAACTGCTATATGTCAAATGATAATATATTTCAGCAACTGCCCCTACTTAATTGGTAAACTCTCCGAGGCTCGATGAACTTTGTTTTTTGTATAAATATAAACAATATTTTCAATGCTGTGCAGAGACAAAACATCTAATAGATAAAGTATCCTACTGTCCTTAATTCTTAAGTTATGATTATCTGATCTTTTGACATTGGAATATTCTTAACATTGCCAGATGACAAAATATAACTTCTGACGGATTCTGCAATGTTTCGAGCCCATTTTCCCATCTTCCATTCACTTGATACCAAAGAATCTGTCAGATATCCTATAAATAATAAGATGATATGGCAAAGTGGATTCACATTTTGCACTTCACATTTTGCAGTTTTTGATAAATGGACGACAATGATACAAAATTACCAATTCATGTGGTATGCTTGGCTGTGATGGATTCTCAAAAATCTAATGCCAAACTAGTTGCAAATAAATTTATTCATGAAACTTCCTCAGCTTCTGGTACAGCAGGCGAGGAGCACTATTCAAAAATGAAAAAATGCAGTGACAATCCGTAGATTCTTTAAATAGAAATCCTAGGAAAGGCATACTTACTCTCTATTATGGGATTTCACACAAGTCATCCAAAATCTCTTGATGTGGACTGCATTTTTTTGGTACTTTTGTCTTGTTTTTGGTTGCTGAAATTTAGCAAGGAATCCATGCGGTATTTTGTACTTATTCTACTGTACCATATCATACATTGATTTGATGTATGTTTGTAGTTTACTAAGTTTATATATACTTATTAATCCATAAGCTATGATTTATGATTATCTATTTCATGTTCATCTTTCAACATCAGAATTCTAACCTCAAATTGCTAGATGACAGAAGATAATGTTGGATGAAACTTCCAAATTTTCAACTCGTTTTGAACCTGCCATTTGCCTTGCATCGAAGGTTACTTCAGATATATGTGAAGTATAAATGCAGATAATTAGACGGTAATCAGTGTGATGAAAGAGATTCACAGTTGGCACTTTGCTGTCTCTCCTATATATATAAGCCTTTTGGTTTGTCATTCACATTCTGCACTTAGAAAAGCGGATCACAATGGAATGTGAAAGCCTGAGAAAAGTGCAGTCAATTGTATTGTGGACTATATTTTATTCTCTGCTGTTTCAGGTTTATTTCATAGTTGGCATTCAACAGTGGAATGAAACGACACTACTGGCCGAATCTCCTGCTCCTAATCCATCGTCCTTCTGTCTACAAGTAGAAGCTCTTGAAGATGGGTATTATATGTTCTTTCCAAGTTAAAAGTTGAATTGTTGCTTTTGAAAAAACATTCTGGTGAAAATGTCATGTCTCTTCAATGCAATTTTGCAGGTCTTTTCATGCTGCAGTTATGGTCGGGTTGCGTCAGTACTTTCTTGATGTAGACACTGGCAGTGATCTTACATGGATCACTTGTTCCCCTACCAACATTAAGTTTATACAAGTAACATTTTTTCGCTCCTATATTAACAGACGTACTATTCACTTTTCAAATCAGATATGAGCTCAGATTAGATATGGTGGTTTTGCTGCCTTCTAGTATCTACAGAACCCCTCATGCTCCTTACACTACCCACAACAACTTGGTGTTGTGCACGGAGGATGCCATATATGCACTGGTGGAGAAACCAAATCCACAATGTAGTCAGCAAAATCAGCAATGTGATTATAAGGTTGAATACACAGCTCTTGGCGTCCTGGTCAAGGACTCCTTCAGGCTCTTCTCCAGCTTAAAACGCAGCAGGACAGTACTTGGTCGTGCTCCCATGCTCATTTTTGGGTAAGCAAGCATTTCATTTTAAGAAGGATCTTTAATATCACCTCTTTATCTGTGCTAGAATTAATTGACCCTGTGATAATCTTCTGGTTCCCTCCCTCATACCTGATAGTGATCTTATCAAGGCAGGTGTCGATACCATCAGGAATTCGATCCTTCATCTCCTCCTCTTACAGATGGGGTGCTAGGCCATGGTACTGGCAATACAAGTATTTCGTCACAGCTACGTGATAAAGGTCTAATCAAGAAGGTCATTGCCCTTTGCCTGTCAAGAGATGGTCCTGGTTATCTAGTCCTAGGAGATTCCAAATCCAATTTACCTGAAACTATGTGGATGCCACTATTGAAAGATCCCCCTGAGTAAGCGCCCGTTAACTTGAGCTTAAAATTTTGCTAAAATTCCAAATCCATTCCACTATTAACTACTGTAAACATTGACAGTGCAGGCCATACAAGATGCTGGGCCCTGCTGATATATTGTATCAAGGAAATCCTCTTGCTTCTGGAGTCCTTTTTCTGTTCGACAGTGGAACTACATTCAACTACTTCAATGTGACAACATTCCAACCTATTCTTTCAAAGGTGGGACAAGAAAAGAGAAATGAAGGTTACATAAGATTTGCACAATGTATTTTAGTCTGTTATTGATGTTTTCAGGTGAAAGAGCTGGCGGAGATGATTGCAACACCAATTCAGGATCCATTTCTTCCTTTTTGCTGGAAACCCTCTGGATCTTTTAATGATTTCTTGGGTTCTTTCAGCTCCCTCAATTTGAGCTTAACCGGTAACAACAATGTTTATTTTGAACTACAACCAATAGATTATCTTTTTATCAGCGTAAGAACATTTTGTGAATCGCTATAAATGCATTACTTCTTCAGTTAAAAACTATAATGTTACTTATCAAGATCTTGGATTTAGCAAGCAGACAACATGGGCTTGGGGATCCTAGACAGCCAGGAACTTGGACCAGGACATGAAAACTTGAACATAATTGGAGGTAACGAATATAAGGCCATCAGAAAAATGATAATCAATATTATCCCTGTAAATTCTGAACTATATACTTCTGTGTGCACAGGCAATTCTGTGCTGCTGAAACTGGTGATTTATGACTATGAAAACAACAGGATTGGTTGGAATTACGCAGTTTGCAGTGATCTACCATAAACAGCTCTCTGGTAAGTTTCATTACATTATTCCTTGAGCTCTACATAAACACTTTTGGTCTCCTATGTCGAAAACAAGTTTGGTTAATGGTGTTACAACAGAAGCAACAGGCCATACTGCACATCCGGGGAGAACAAAAATGGTCAGAGGGTACAACCAAAAAAACATGGCTCGAAAAAAAGAGTCTAGTCTAGATACTAATTCACTGTTATGAAGACAAGAAGTTGAAATTACATATGAAATAATTGTAACACGATATCATTAACATTGTAATGTCCGACCTGGCTTCAGAGCAAGACTTGTACTCCGCACAGAAACAGTGTTTATATGCTTATCCAATATCAAGTGACTTTTCCAAAGTCACCGATGATTGAGTATCAAAAATCAGTGTCACAGATACGGCATGTTCTTGTAATTTGCACTTGTATAACAACAGTGCTGTCATTTGTTGCTACATCTTTGTTGTTCAACTGCAAATTATAAAGACAAATTTTCATGCACCTCCAGGAGGCGCCATTATTATGGTATAAAGACAGCATGTTTCATCAGTTTTATATTCATCTTTCAAACATTGGAATCCTAACTGCTAAACAACAAAAGATAACACCGGATGAATTTTTTGAAGTTTTAACCTATTTTTAAACTTCCATTTGCATGGAAGCGAAGAACCTGGCACTTTGTTCAACAGAACAATATAATACAAATCACAAGACAACACAATAAAGCGCATTCACAGTTGGACACTTCAGTTACCCCTAAAATTTTTGGAGTCATTTACAGCCAACTTAACCTTTTGCTGGAAGAGATCTTCTCAGATAGAGCAAAACCAGGATATACGGATGGCATTTTATACAGAAAGTACATTTGATTGTTGCAGTTGCCAAGAGCTTGTAGTTAGTACTAAGCTATTCAATTAAAATCTTCTTACTAATAAACATAACAGGCTAGAAGAAATTACAAATTCATTATTCACAAAGGATCAGTACAGAGGTCTTTTTATGTCACCATCTTCAGCTGTGCCAGTTCTAAAAAATATGTTAACCTCTTAGATGCATCTCAGACAAATTTGTCAGGTTGTATAGTTGCTAGGCTGTTACTGCATCTGCAAGGAATGAAAACAACAGAAGACACATTGAATGGTATTAGATTTTACTCAGTTGAGATATCAGAGAAGGGAACTACCAAAAGGCACTGCAAGGATGGGGTACATCTTGGCACAGGAACATAAAGGAGCAAGAGAACTGGTCACAGACCACAACTCCAAGTTTGGTATCTACTGACACAGGATCATAAGCAACCTACTGACATAGGATCATAAGTAGGAGTTGACATGAGTCGTATGTTCCTGTTTAATTTAATTATTATAATTTGCCAAATTAGGGTATGAATCAAATTTAACCATACAGTTTTTGAAATTGACAACTAACTTCAATTAGATTCAGCGAAGAATACTGACCTTGTCATTGTAAAAGTGAACACAATATGAAACTTAAAAACATCACAGCAGTAACTTAGCTGTAATGAATTTATATATACCCCAGGAAAAGGAGGGGGTGTACATAGCTCCAACGAAAAAGCATGAGATACCCAACTTCCCATAAGTTAGTCACTGATGAGAAGTGGAGAACTACAGTAATTCTGTTTCATCATTCATGTACATTATTCGTGTATCATCAATGCAGACAAGGGGGTAAAAAAGAGACATGCAGGACTCCAATGTCAAAATTGGTGCATTGCATTATACACGGTAGTAAACAAGAGTTTAGCTTCTTTTCATTTCCTAACATTTTCTAGGATTATCCAAATCCACTTTGATAAATACACCATAATAGTGCAGGATTCATACAACTCACGGCAATTTATAAAGAAGACAAAATATTGGACCAAAAGAAAATGAAGAAACGTCCAGCATGAATTTCAAAAACCCAATTTGTCTATTGCATTTTAAATGTTCCATTATGAACAAGAAATAAGGGTCCTCACTCAATGTGAACCATATTTAAGCTATCCATACTTTAATAAAATATAAGCGTGTTTAACTACAGTGACTTCAGAAACCATTTTGAAACAGTAAACTTCACAAATAGATACTCAAAGTAAAAGAACGAACGTGCATCTAGTCAGATAAAATGGCCAAGAAAAATTTTCAATCCATCAAAAGATATATCTCACTTTTGCGTGATAAATCTTGGTAGCCTCGACATGAAAGTTCTGCATCTCTTCAAGAGTGTTAATATTCAAACCACGAACATCATCACCCTGAAAAGAGAAACTTCATTGAATTGTTAAAAAATAAAAAATAAAAATAAGAAAGAAAAGAAAAGAAATAAAATAAAAGAAAAGAAAAAGGTAAAAAAAAAAAAAAAAGGTAAAAAAAAAAAATCTGACATAAAATTCACTTAGTCATACCCATAACAAGCAATTTATTGCAACTATTGAGAATTCTCAATAGACCCTAAAACAAAAGTATATTTTAACCATCAAACCCAACTGATTCTAGAAAACATCAATAAAAGATTTTGCCTTGACACTAAGAGCTTGTTTGATTCTTATTATTTGTCCAATTTTGGGGAAATTATAATGAGAAGAGAGGTAGAATGCGTATTGGAAATGTAAAAAAGTTTTAAATATGTAGTTGTAATTGAGTAATTATCAAATAAAATGTCAAATCAATAGTAGGTAAAATTATAATTGGGGAGAATAATGAGAATCAAACAAGCTCTAAATCATGGTAAATAGATTTGCCGATCTTTAGATCATCGCTCCATAGCCAATCCAAGAAAGGACGTGAAAGAAATGGAATGTCTCTCTTTAAAGCAGGACTTAGAAAGGGGACCAAAGGCTCCATTTTCACCAATCAGAAACAGTGTGCAGGAAGATGGCCTTTGGCTATATGAAAGGTGTAATGAAAGGGGATATAATAAATAAGAAAGGAAGATAGGAGACAAGAGCTACGATAGCACAATTTCAAGAGCATACCGTCAAACTTGATACTAATTTTTCAAGTTCGTTATATCTCTCCAAATTATTGCGAGCTTCTAAACCTTCAAGCAATCTCTGTTCTTGTACACTTTTACTTCTCCCATTCTCGTAAAACTTTGCTACCAACTGGCCATTAGATGACAAAAATCCATTCACATTTTCTTTCTCCAAAATATTAGAAGCATTGACCCCTTCAAACTCAGCCCCCACAGCACTAGTGGCAGATTTGCGCATATTTGCAACCAAAACCCACATGTTTGCGAGCTCATTTTCTAAATTCTCTTCATGTCTCTTTGCTTCGTCAAGTTTCTTCCGGAGTTCAACTTCTATTTTGTCTCTTTCAGCTAATGCATTGACCAAAGAAGCCTCTCTCTGGTATCGTGCATTTCGTTCTTGCTCCAGCTCCTCCATAGACAAACTGTCCTCTTGCTTTCTAAAACGTGCATCAGATCGACCACCATTGATTTTAACTTTCCTTGTATCAATTGAAGCTGACTTCTGACAGCAATTTGCTTTACAGTGGACCTCTTTTGAAGCGACTAGGTCAGCAGAGAGTTTTGCATTTTGATATGAAAGCTTTGTTACCTCTTCTGCTAAGTTCCGGAGCTCAACTGCTGCTGCTGAGGCAAGCTCTCTTGCATAAGATGCTTCCTCAGAGAGCTTTTGGTTGCAGATTTCCAATCCATCCCTCTCTTCTGCAAGTTTGGCCTTCTCTTGCTTCAATGATTCTATCTCCGCAGCCTAAGCAAAAGGAGAAATGACTAACAATTTAATGTCAAAGAAAATATCTTTATCGTTTATTGAAAAAAATGTCAAAGAAAAATAAAATAAGGTAAATAGTAAGACGGTGATGGATATAAATTGCCCTCCCCATAGTTGGACTAGGGAGGTACCTAAGAGGCTAATAAACCCCTACCTGTGGAAGCAGCTGGGAATTCTCAGAAGTGTCACTATTGCAGCCTTTGATCTCGTTCTTGAATATTCTATTTAAGCCTATAACACTAGTCGGTGTATTTTCATCAAGAGATGTTTCTTCATATGAATTAATCTCATCTCTCCTTCCACTTTTCATGAATAAGGATTCTTCAGAGCAGCTTACAGGTATGTTCGTAGCATCACCAATCATCTGACACCCACTTGAACAATTTTCTGATAGCAGGGATTCAAGCTGTTGCTTCAACAGAAGGATGATTTCTTGCATCCCCGCATTCTCCAATGTCTAATTACACAGTGACAGGTCAATAAATAAGATAATAACTTAAGGTATTACCTAAACCAATAAAGGACTTTACCTTCGCTTGTAGTTGCTCCTGAAGGACTCTGTTATCTGCTGATTTTATCTTTGTGAACCATAACGTGAGAAATGTGCCCAAGTCAGTGATATGTTTTCTAGTTGATGGCAAATTATTGAACACAAACAATCACAATAGCTTCAGCATACCTCAAGCTCAAAGGTTTTTTCATTCAGTTGAGTAGCTAGCCTAGACAAAGCCTGCATGACAAGGAGCAAGGAAAAAACGAACTGTTAAAGTTGACATTTCAATAAAGATACTTAAGAAAAATTAATAAATTAATATTGCAAGTGTCGAACACAAAAAAATCATATAAATAAATTTTTCTCCACCAAAAACAGCTATTTTCTCAATGTGATATGAAAGCAGCCAAAAGTTTGAAGTTCAAGTCTTGCCACTGCCATTTAGAAAAATTGAGAACTGTAATCTGGAAAGATGGATCTGGCATGCACATGAGATGTGTAGCAGACAGGCTAACTTTTACATCCGTTATGATATCTTAACAGGTTTACCTCAGACATCTCGGCATTGCTTGAACTATGAGACATCTCCACTGATCCGAGCATACGTTGTTCCAGAGTACGCATTTGAAGCTTCTTTTCTCTTATGTCATCCTTTAATTTCCGCATGTTTTCCTAGATTAAATGTCCACAACGGTAACAAAGATCACTACTTTATATTTAAAATATTTAACCTCAACTTGGCACAGGCGTTTATGAGTAAAGGACACCTTGGACAAGAACAAGATTGTCAAGACATCTGAACCATCTGAAATTAACTTCATACAGATAATATTGAGAAGAAGATCCAGAAGAATATGTTGTTCAGAGTTATGACTTTTCTGCAGGATATCAGCATAGATGCGTAGTTGTAATAGGGTCAGAAAAAGTAACCGACCTGAAGTTGTGTGTCTTCAGGATTCTTAGCTGCTTGCTCTGATAATCTTTTCAGAGAACTAGTACATAGCGCAACCTCTCCAGCTAACATTTTTGTTTGCTCTTGCAGAAGATCCATTTGATCTGTGATGGTGCTACCAGTCTACAAGCCATTAGATTTTAGAATGAGCAAATAACCAAGGCAAGAGGGGAAGCAAAAAACGATTATTGGTGGAAACGATCGACAGGATGCTGAATGCAAAGAGGACATTATCTCAAATAGACTAACATTAGCCCTACTAAAAAGAGACACACAGAAAACTCGACTTAAAGGGGATGAAAAGATGAAATATTCCTTGGTGTTTAATATCTAATTATGAATTGTGCTTGGAATAACCAAAGAAACTTACTCGATGGACACGCTGTCCCCCAACAGCTGCACTGAACAAATCACCAGCTTGAGATCTTTCACAAAGAGAATCAACAGCAGAAGCATCATCTCCCCTTCTACAGACTGATTTCCTCTGCCCATCTTTTGTATCACTCAACATAACTCTCCTTTGGGATGACTTTGACGAGGATGCAGGTGAGCCACTAGCAGAGCTCTCATCATTGGCACTTGGAGATAAGCCGACCAGATTATCAGGCTTCTGTGCCCAAAAAGTAAGACAAATATCATCATTGGTACAAAGTAATCATGTTTTGACAATTGTGTTGTGACATATATCTTTCAACACAAATATAAAACTTGCATAAAATGCCTAAAGGCAGAAATATAATTTAATACAACTTATAGATACAAGCATACGAGACAGCTTCAAATATTGAACTTAGATTTTACTCCAGATGTTGCACATTACGTAGAAGAACTGAACACATTTTTCAGTACTAAGGGTGTCTGTGATGAATATTCTTTGAAATTCAATTCTTCTCCCAGTTCATTCTCAACCACGCATTCTTTAAAAATCATTTTTCACATTTCCACATACTACTTTGTAACCACGCATTTTCCAAAAATCACTGTTTAAAAAAACCAATTCTCAAAGAATCAATGTCATCAATAGCTAACCACGAAATTAGAGCCTGAGCATGATCAGTGTGAGCGAAATAAGATGTGTGCCATAAAACTTTAGGAAACAGCCTATTAGCTCCATCAGAAGCACAGTGAGTCAGACGAAAAGAAGTTGTATAAGCAGAAGCATTATGCATCTTGATATCACGTATATTACATAAACACAGTAGAAAAATCTGGCAACTGTCAGCATTAACAACCATCTCAGGACTCACAAAGCTGATATTAGGACAATGGATGATCTAGACCATACAATCAGTTTATCACATCTGAAGCAATCACATAGGCAATGCAGCAACAGCAGCAACTTCCAAAAGGGTGCACATAAATAAATATAAAACAATCCAAATAAGCACAAGAGTTAATTTTGGAGAATGCAGTCTCACTTTACAGGTCAGAGAGGCTTAAAAGCGCTCACTATCCTTGGTAAGGGTTACAATTTCTTTCAGAGAATGCTGCAGATGAAACCAATCAGAAACTTATGCCAAGGTCAGGCAATTTAAGTTTCGGTACACGACGCTCTTCCGATCTTGATTACATTTGCAGACAACAGCCAGATTTGCACTAATTATACTTGATCGCCTAAGGAAGATCAAACGATGGTATCAGGCTCATCAAGGAAATGGCCCTAGTATCAAATACCCACAGATACTTAAACGTCAGTCTGTATTAAGAATACTGTATCCACAGAATAACATCGGGCAAATGAAATACACATGTTGCTGTTCTTTTTCAACAATTACAATGAAGCTTACTCCAAGTCAACATGAATGATGAAAAAGGGATACGAAGAATTTACTTTTACTTTGAACCAGCCAAGCATCCCTCTCTTCCTATTCCTTTTGTAATCTTTAACTAACTCCTCTAGATTTGTGACATCAACCCTTCCATCCGTTGAAATTTCAGAATCAATGCTTCCTGCATCGTCATCATATATATATTCTCGTTTTCTATCCGGCAAGTAGGCCAGCTGCATGAAAATTGAAGTTAAAAAGAAAGGCATGAATGCAGTTCAAACTCCAAATAAGATTAAATATTTAGATGCACATCCCAGAAAGTTGTTTCAGGAGTGGCATAGTTGGGGGGTGGGGGTGGGGAGTTAGTAATCTATCATCAGGTAAAATTTAAATCAAACGGGTATTTTAGCAAAGAGAAAAAAGATGTTATTCTTCAACCTCATCTTCCCCAAATGAATGTCTCCTCCTGTGGCCAGGCTTTTGAGGGATGGATGGTTGCATTGTACTTTTGGTAGACACCAAAATCAGCTTAGTCAGCCTCTGAATCCTCCCAATTAAAGCTGCTTTGGCTTGCTCTTCCTCTTCCAGTCTTGATTGCAACTTAACCTGCCCTGCTTCCAACTGCAACATATAAAGCATGTTAGGAAATCCAACAAGCAGAACTTGATTTGGTGCACAGGAACCATGCCAGGGAAAAATCTAATATTTGTGCAACTAACCTTATCTTCCAACCTACCCCAAGCACTTCATCTTTAAAAAGTAGAAGAATAATGCAGCAATAATGACTCACAACTAAACATACAAGTAGGAACAAGAAAAGGAAATATGTTGAGACGTCAAGAATGTCAAAAGCAAAAAGAATTTCCCAATTAACTGCCAAAGCTATATTCAAATGCAAAAAGGTGTTTAGTTCCAAGCATTATCGTAAGTCTCAAGGCAGACTTATACGATTATACCTTGGCCATTTTAATATTACCATCTATCAAATGTGAAATTATAATTATCGTAATGTATGATTCTATTAATTCTTCCCAAGTTAATTTTACGAAACAAGAGACATATTCCTGATTCCACAAGCATGTTCACGGTATATCCGCAACTAAACTAAACTTTGAGCTGTAGCTGCAGTCGGACAAGAATCAGAATGGCTGGCAGTATTTGAGCCTCTTCAGGTTAGAACCAGTGTCAGCAGATGAAGAACAGTTGAACAATCTCCATTTTCTAAATGGAAATTAAAATACAATCCATAAGCATTTCAAACATTTTCTTAAATAGCAAACCTGAAGTTTCAGGTTAACGAGATCTTCTTGCTG
The DNA here is from genome assembly GCA_963692815.1 of Nyctanthes arbor-tristis. Lineage (NCBI taxonomy): Eukaryota > Viridiplantae > Streptophyta > Magnoliopsida > Lamiales > Oleaceae > Nyctanthes > Nyctanthes arbor-tristis. The sequence goes on along the minus strand of CAVNYN010270526.1, from coordinate 58,283 downwards.
TGGTGCGATTTGGTTTTCCATTATGCCACGCCTTAATTGCAGAAGCTCTTCTTTCAAAATAGATATTTCTTTCTGGTACTTTTTGATGAGAGACTTCTCGTCAATAATCTGCATATGACAATCAAGGAAATATAAGACAAGTATGGCATTTTGGGGGGGAGGGGGGAAGGCACATAGTTTCCAGAATTTGGCATGTGATTACCCATGGCGTAGAACTCACCTTATTCTGAGAGGCCTTGGTTTCCACATGCTTGCTACGATGAGCAAATTTAACGTGTCTTCCGATCTCTTCAGTATTGCTAGAGGCAGGTGTAACTGTGCAAATAAGCTACAGAAAGATTTTTTTATAATAAAGTAAATTTTCAATAATAAGTAAAAATAAGTGTCATCTGTCTTAATAGAGTGCATTGCTATCAAATTCACAGATTTCAAACTCACAGCTATATAACAGAAATAAAAGCTGTGGATAAGAAATTTACATGTGTAAATGCATTCAAACTTACAGAAACTCGTCCGCGGCCACTAAGAGATGACTGCAATAGGCGGGTCAGCTTTGAATCTCGATATGGTATATGAGTAGACTTTCCGTCAGTTAGTTTAGATATCACCTGGAAAAACATAGCACATGAGAGAAAAGTCATTTGCACTCATTATAAATACCAAATAACCAATTCCAGAGACTGCAAATATCTATTAGGATTTAGATTGTTCTGTATAAGACCCCGATTGGACATGCAAGTCTCCCTTGACATGCCTTGTTAGAGATGGACAATAGTGTCCTTTTTTTAATTAATTATTTTAAACATAATGTTCCTACAAATTTAACTTCAACACCACAAAAGAGCCAATTAACTAGTGAACAACAAAGAAGATCAGATAAAGATAAAAATCAGATACTTTCCAACAAGGGGAACAAAAAAGCTTGTCCTTTGGAGCCTTCTTCTAGAAGCGATTTTTTTAAGACAATTTATGGTGGTTATGTAGAGAGAGATCATAGGGAAATTTGAAAAATAATTTTGTACGAGCAACATGTGTTTGATATTGAAGTTTGACTTCTTCACCAATCACCAGCTTTTAAATTTTTTTTTTTAAAAAAAAAAAAGCAGGAAAAAACAAGCACAAAATCAATGTCAGAAGAAGCAAATGATTTGTTCATAACTAACAGAAAATGAGAACAATGCTTGAACATACATTAGTAAAAAAAACAGAGCAGTAAGAAAAGTTAAGCAGACAAATATGAGCTACACGCTTACAGTGCCAAGAGATAGCAAGCTCTTATTTATGTATGAACCTTCTTTTCTCCTCATACCCGTGGTCTCTGTCTTAGAACTTTCAGATCCTGCCAAGTCTATTAAATGCTATAAAAGAAAGTTCAGTCTGTTATGCACAATCAGCTGATTCTAGGAAAAAAAACAGTGAAATTGATTACAGATGTACCAGAAACAGAGTACTCAAAAAAAAAGGATTTTATTTTATTTATTTTTTGTGTTGGGGGTTGGGGTTGTTGTATTAGTCAGTAATGGACGAAGAAATAGGAAACTTAGACTGAAACATTACTAATTGTTGTTGAAGTACTAATGTTATCCAGAACAGTTATTAGAAAATAAAAAATGATAGCTTAATATAAACAACAGAGCAACTAAGAGTATTGTAAGACCTTAAACAGAACATACCAGTTGGGACAATGTCACTTCTTCCCCTTGATTTTCTCCTCGTGGACTGCTTTCAATAGTCTGCAATGAACTCATCAGAGTGAAGTGCCAAACTCAATGAATTCCATGATTGTTTCTAAAAAGAGGAAAAACCATTAACTCTTGCACTACTAACTTTACATGCCAGAAGAGGCAGACTTCCATCCTACCATATCCTAAATAAATTAGACATTAGCTTGCCCCTCATCACATTAACCTCCCAGCAATCTGGACTTCAGAAATATTTTTGGAAAAAGCACTACATGGTGTAAACAGATAACTTTACAACCATAAAACTAAAGCTACTATTGTTCTCTGCCAAGACTGACCAAATAGCACAGAACCATCTAACACGGTCTTTACTCATTTCCAGGTTATCCGAAGCTTGGACTTCATTGATGTGTTGAATCAAACATACATGAAAATGGAGACCTGCTTCAATCCTTTAATAGATCATACAATGTTTTGCTATTAATACATCCTCTATTTCAGCAAGTAATTTTTCTTGCAATTCTCTCATTCTACATGTTCAATTGAAAATTAATATTGCATCCATCTAATCCTACATAAAAAGCACGCACTTCAAGCTGGATACTCCAGGTTACATATTTGGCAAAAATTGGATATAAAAGTTTGGAAGAACTGGATACATAAAACCGAAGATAGAGCACACGACTTGGGAACAAGAAAAGTGGTGTCTTACCAAAGTAAAAATAGTGTGGCTCTGATGCTGAGCAAATTGAAGTTATTAGAACCCACATGCCTATGCTCTGCATCAACATTTACATAATGTATTCATCCAGAGAGTGGGATGCATAACATAGACTTGAAAAAGGGGCCAAGCCAGTAAGAACAAAGATTATTTTAAAGATATTTAGAAGGATGGACAACGGCAAAGTCCAGGTCATATACCTTCACCAGAAGCTATCAATGAAAGAGCATGAGCAGGTGAGAGAACAACCTCTTCTTTGATTCCCTCCACATATGTGCCCTGCCGAATTTTAATATAACATTTAAGGATTACAGAGAGATTATAAGCATTCACAAGTTCAGTTAACTTCACTCATTCAATCCATTTCATTTCTGCAAAGCACAGTGAGAATTGGAAAGACAAGAACATGGATAGATACAAATATTGCATGAGATAGTGATGCAACGTAAGTGAGTGTAAATAGCAGTTGAATAGTTATTATAAAAACTATGGCAGCTGTTTCATCCCTGCTATAACGAACGCAGACAAAAATACAAAATATGTAGAACTTAAATGAAGGCATGGAGTACTTTACGTTGGAAATACAATAAGAGCATCAGTTATTGAATGATTTACCAATTTAAGATCATTAGAAATCAAGCCAAGTCCAAACGATAAATTACATGGCAAATCCAATAGAACCCGAGATGCTTATTATTAATGATCTTTAAAGTTAATAGGTGCAGTTTCAAATACTTCTTAATATTTTCCTTTTCAGATATGGTGCTGTGCAGATGCATAAATACCTGAGAGTCCTCTCGTATTCTTAGATTCTGCCCTGTGGGATCAAGCAAATCATTAACGACCTAAAATTTCAAGACAAGACATCGTCAGTTGAGATTCAAAAGAAGACATTTAATAAGTTTAGAGAAAAAACATGATCTGTGATTGGTAACATCATAAATATAATGTGATGGTCACTTAGCCAACCAAAAGCAACGAGTCCCCTGGTTTTGAGTTCATGTCCCACCAAGAGAGTGTTTGTACCTCAGATTTTGTATTAATTCTTCACGCAAAATGGAATAGTCACTGCTGTATTTGGCAACTATTTCCTATTACAGATTACAGTCAAACTACTACTAGTATAATGGAGTCATATTACTATTAAAAATACATATAGTTTATTGAATACAATTTAGAGTCGGAGATAAAGGAAAAATCCAACAAATAGAATGAGAAAAACAAGTTGTAGAGAAAGTGGTGTATTTCAATAGATAAGAGGCCATGAAAAAGTATTATGTTTGCAAATAGTTAAAATCTTCTGTTCATCCGTGATTCCACTAATAGAGATCTATCATCTATCTCAAAAACCCAAAAAAGGATGATTACGTTTTGCAATTTTCTTCTCTGCTTTACTTTCAAGGACTTTCTGTATCAATTATCTCTAATGCTTGTGTATTCATTAAATTGCAACTGTATACAGATAACAGAGTATCCAATATAAAATGGGTGCTTCTGAAAACAAAAGAGAATAAAACTGACCTCATTATAGATTTCCAAATAGGAGACCCGGAGAAGAAACTCTCGCCCAGGAGTCTGATATGGCACAATGCAAGTTACTCAAAACTGAAAATTATTCAATAACACAGGAATCCAAAAAACAAAGCAATTAATGCCCCAGACTCCAAAAGCAGGTGAAAATAACCTCTTGTATAATTCCAAACACGTCTTTGACTGCTAATGGGATGACTCCTGGTGACTTCTGCTCGCCCTATAAGAAAAGCAACTTGCCATTTCATAACATTTACATCCAGAGAAACGAATTCTACATAATTGTGCTTTTATGCGTGTAAGCGCTTAAATCATCGAAAATCCAGCTACTTTTTCACGTGGCCTATAGTCAAATAGTATTTAGTCACATTAAATTTAGAATACCAAGTACTCTAGTGTATAATTTCAAATTAGAAATGATCCAATGCAATTTTCAAATGATTTTTGTATGAATTACTGTTAAGAGGTCCCATTTACAGTTCAGTTGCCCACTTTATAATCTTTAATATGATCAGCTAGGCAGATGATAAGAACAATCTCAAGGGAGAGAAATATTACATGCATCGTGTGAGTCTTCCCACTGCTAGTAACGCCGTATGCAAAAACTGTACCTGTCACATAAGTAAACAAAGAAAAATTGTGTCTGAAAAAGGCACTGCAAAATATTGATGGTGCAAGACCATAATCTTTTTCTGCTGGAACCATAATATCCCTTAATACATAATTAACTTACATTAGAAAACTCCAAGTAGCTCTTATTTTTTCCTGGACTATAATACGATTTTGACATCATTATAAATGTTAATACTCCCTCCATGCAATAAAAATAGGCTCATTTCTTTTTTCACATAGATTAAGAAACTTTTAATTAATGTTATTGAAAAAGCAACAATTTCATACATCTTTTCTAAAATACCCCTATTTATATCAACAGTTTAGTTTGGGTTAATATGGGTTGCCAAAAAAAAAAAATGTTTGGGTTACTATAACAATGTATATTAAATAAGGGTGTTTTAGGAAAATGAAAAGTAGATACACTCCCAATAAAGCAAGTGGACTATAATTTGGGACTAACTAAAAAGGAAAATGAGATGATTTTTATGGGACGGAGGGAGTATCGCTTCTGTTCCAGTGAAGCCAGAAAATTAAAAACAGAAATAAAAAATGTTTCTTTAGAAGACAAGAACCAGACTTGCAGAGGGAAAACTCAACAGAATCCAATTTGATTTATGGAACATGTGTCCAATACAAACATCGGCATAAATATAACATTAGACGCTTAAAAATAATTTGTTATAATGATTACTCATGTAATTACCATTAATCCCTTCCATGGAACCACTGACAACATGCTGAGCTGCAATATCATAAACCTGGCGAGCAGTTGTTGCTGGACCAAATACTCTATCTGATCCAGGAAAAGATATTAATCGTCAATCAATATGAAAGGTAGAACCAATTTATAAAACGAAAGAGCATCAGCAAGTTGCCCAATGACTTCATGTATTCAAATCCACCCAAGGTCCGTCTATTGATAACAGGTACCTTATAGCATACCTACAAATCCTCATCTTTCTTACCTTAACCTCATTTTATAATAGTACTTATACCAAATCACTGGTGAAGCGGCTAAGGAAATTCATTATCACCTTTCATCACATTCGGCTCATACCATTCATGTGTTAACCGTTACAAACACAATTATTATGTTAGTAGATCCTATATCTTTTATACTCATATCTAGTATGTACAATTTGAACAGCAGAAGCATGGATAGCAACAATTACATGTATCCTAGACATGATTCTGTTCCTTGCTATCATTCTCAACTATATGTAGAGATGTCAAAAAAGCTCATGACAATTTTGGCTTCTTGAGCTTGCTGGCCACCTGTGAGCTGCGAGCTCAAGTTTGGTGAGAAAAATTTGTCCAAGTTGAGCTGCTTCCCAAAAAATGTGAAAAAAAAAAAAAAAGAAAAAAGACAAAGCAAGAAAAGCAAAGTGAGTCGCTGATCTTGGACATGGAAAAAATAAGCCTGGCCCTGAGTCATGAAGCCTGATACCTTGAAATAGATGTGGTTTTAACAATGACAGCATACACAGGCACACATTTCACTTTTTGACTGTACAGGATTTAATATCCATTATCATATTAATTTAAATTTTTCTAAAATTTTATATTTATTTTAGAAGTGTTTTAGAATGTCATATTCTCAAACACATCACTATTTTCTACGCACTCCACTGTTGAAGCAAACAGATCCTCAAACAAGAAAAGGATCAGAAATTAACTTACTCCAGACTGTGTTGAAGCCAAGATTCCTTAAGGAGAAATTAGGAAAAACCTTTAACAGAGAATTCTTTTATAAATACTTAATAATTATAATGCTCGAACTCATTACAAATGGCGACCCTTCATTGAGCATTTATGCTAAATCATTGCAGTGAATCCACATTTATAGTTTTCATGCAGTCAAGATTGGCTTGTCGTTTAATTGTCCCAAAAAGCTAAACCCTAAAATAAATTTACCTTGATTTCAAAAATTCAAGGTTATTCTAAAATATTTCACTTTTAAATGGTATTCTCATCTCCTTTTACTCCCCTTTTTTTCTTACTTTTACAATTTTACATGATTTTTGGATACTCACAATACAAAAATTGAAAAGATTATAATGCGTTGATCAGGAAAAATTTTTAAGTGTTAGGCAATATGCATCATGAAAATAAATAGTTTAATGTAGAAAACAGAGTACTAGGTCATATACGGACAATATGCCGGGTTAGATCTCAAATAGCTTTTTTTTTTTTTCCTTATTTTTATTTATTTATTATTATTGTTGTTATTATTATAATTATTATGCGGCAATATAATGACTTTCGATAAGTCTTTTTGAAAATTATGATCTGTTTTAATGACTTTTTATAAGCCACTAGCTCCGTCGTCAAATCCTGGCTCCGCCTCTAATCCCATTCCGGTTAGAAGGTTGACAATTTCCTTTCATTCCAATAGAAACCAGGAAAGCAGTAATAACTTAAAGCATATAATTCTTTTAAACGAATTAATGGATGATATGCATGTAGTTGGACATATGCACTTCTATTTGTGAAATTTTTGAACAGAATATCCTTTATTTCCATGTATTGCCACACCGCCAAATCCAAATTGGCTAGCACCTACACTTCAGAAACATATAAACACGGTCCGGCAGAAATTAGATACAAACCAAAGCTATATGCAATGTCAGGATTGTATTCATTCCGAACAGTATAGTCTCCATCAGCATACCAAGCTGGTTCATCACGTTTACTGATCTCCCTGGCACTGCGAAAACCCAAAAATAAACACATCAACAAGATAAACCCTAAAATTCACACTACTAAACATCGCCATTCACGCAATGTGCCACGCATACACGGGACCACTTAATACTAACCAGCCGTAAAAAATTTTGTTTCCCGAACTGAAAAGACCCAACAACAACAAAATCCCATTACCTAAGAGGTCGAAAGCGTACAGTGACAGTGACATTCTCCCTAGCTTTACTCGGAGCACTAGTACTAGCCGATGCCAAACTGGGGTTGTTGAAAGACGCGGTGGAAGAAGTAGTCGAGGATGGGGTGGTGGGACGGTGGGGGTGGGGGTGTTTAGGTGGAACGGGAGACGGCGGAGGAGGTGTTTTCCGGGAACGGAAAGGGGAGATGGAGGATCGGACGGAACGAGAAGACATTGGGGAGGATGATAGAGAAAGTCACGTGCCGGCTGGACACGACTTTTGCCTCCCTTGGTTTTTAGTGGTATTTTGGTCCCTCCCCTCCAAAATAAATCCAAGCGGGCGGACTTTGAATTGGTCGGCGTTTTTGAATTGTATTGTATTCAAGCAACAAGAAAATTAAAAAATAGAGCGAAAACTGCAAACGAGGTGCTTTCTTTTCATAAAAGTTCAATGTAGTCCTTAGTCTTTATGGGTTAATTTCACAAAAGGTCCCTAATCTTTAAATTAAGAATTCGTTAAACCCCTAACCTTTTTTTCACTCTCTTAGATCCTCAATTTTTCATAAATTCACATAATAAATCCTTTTTGCTATTATTTCGTCAATTTTTTAATAAAATGACAGTTATATCCATAGCTTTTTATTTTAAAAATAAAAAATTTTAAACAAAAAAAAAAAAAAGAAAAAACCCTCCCCCTCCCCCTCTAACACTTACTATTTGAAACGGCAGTAAAATGTTATTGTTTCCGGTAGCCAATTGTTTTTTTTTTTTTTGGGGGGATAACCCCTTATAAGACAATATTGAGTCAATGTTGAAAGATTGAGGACAAAATAAGAGAGAGGTAAAGAATATGAACAAAATTTTGTAAAAGTTAAAAGTTTGAGGACGAAAAGTGAAAATTACCTATTTTTTTAACCACAGTGTGCCTACAAAATATCACTAGTAATTTCACATGTGCGTTGCACGGGATTCCTTGGCTAACTAATGTAAATAATTTAGTAGTTGTATGTAATCAAAGTATGTAATACATTTACATGTTTAAAGCTTACTATTTGATATATGTATTATGAGTAAAAAAACATAAAATTGTTGTACTCTATGATAAACATTATAAAATGTTCATGTCAGTGGATAACATTAAATTACATAAAAATTTAATGATCTCTGTAATAGTTGGATGATATAAGTTAAATACACAGCGAAACTAAGGTCTACGATACTAATAAATAGATATTACAAAATATGTAAAAGAGTCTATTTTCAATAGATAGGGGCAATTTATTTGAAGCCGCAAGAAATCCTGCAATTAATAAACAAAATAGCCGCCATTAATAATATGCGTATAATGGTGTAGGAAAAAAAGTATCCGTTGAAAAATACATATACTCTATAAATTAGTTTGAGATATAGACACGACAGCAATGTTAGATGTCTATATAATCATCATAATATCAAGATAAATACCTGTAAGAGGAGGGTTTGGCAATCTATCTGCAAAAGGAAGTCGCATTGAAATGGGCAATGGGAGAGCCGCATGATGACCTAGATTCATTAAACAAAAATCAATCTTATTAGAATGCCCTTAAGAACATGCGATTAAAATTAATATAATAACCAAAGTGTCATCACCTAGAAGTGAAAGGGTTCAGTTCGCTATAAATTGTTAAAAACCTCTTTGTAAACAACATATACTGTAGTTCCACTGGGTTGACCACTGTCATCGCATATCATAAACTTTAAACCATTTCTACTTGTGACCCTTGAAACTGCTACATATAACTGGTCATGGGTGAATACGGGCCTACGTAAGAAAACACCAACGTGCTCAGAGACTGACCCTGACTTTTATTAATGGTCATTGCGTAGCATACCATTAATGGAAACTACCTACGCTGTAAAGTGAAAGGCAGTCTAAGATCTGATGGAGTGACGCTTAATCTGGGGATAAAAAATTTCTGGCCAGCATTTGTTCCAGACAACATTTGGGCCTCTATAATATGATCCCCAAGTCTGGTCACTAATAACCGTGTACCGTTGCACAAGCCAAATGAGTGGTCTATATTTCGCATAAGCATTACAGGTACACCAACCTTTAATTTGAGATTATGGCTAGGGACACCAGAACACCTAATACCATTTAAAAACTCCGGTGAATGGATTTCTGCAAGCAAATCACTGTCAGATTCAGACGAAGAGACTGAATCGAAACTTAAAAAGGTTTTTAGTTCGGACGTGTTCTGCGCCACCATATAATCATTAACATTGTCCACCTCATCAATTGTAGGTGCAATAATAGCTCGTGAATTCAGATAAAATGCAGGGTTGCCATGTATCAAGAAATCAGGGCAAGTACTCTTAACAATAGACTCAACTGGATCAGATCGCATAAGCACTAGTAAATCATCCGGTATATTAATATTAGACTCGCCATCATCGTTGTTTCCTAAAGCACCATCACCTACTTGTAAGATCCAATCTGAGAAACTCTGGAGAGCCACTGAATTCGGATCACCGTCAAGATTTCTAAGTCTCATGTTCTTAGTCAACCTCAATACCTTACAGTGCTGCCATAGGTGAGAAGAGTTCAAAGACGAATGTACAATGTCCTGCCTACTTCCTTTAGGAATGACTGGCAAAATTTGCCTGAAATCTCCACTAAAAACTATAGTTTTGCCACCAAATGGTTTGCTAACATCAGAAATCTGAAAGAATCGAAGAATATCTCTCATAGTCCGGTTTAAAGCTTCGAAGCAATATCTATTCATCGTCGAAGCCTCGTCCCAAATAATTAACTTGGTCATCGCAATGAGCCTGGCAAGAGGACTTCCTTGCTTTATGTTGCAAGTTGAGTCTTCAGTTGCAGTGAGGGGTATTCCAAATCTCGAGTGCGCAGTTCTCCCACCATGAAGAAAAAGGGATGCTATACCATTCGATGCGACGTTCAACACTATTTCCCCACGGGATCTCAGAGCCGCAGATAAAGTTTTCCACAGAAACGTTTTCCAAGTTCCACCGTGTGCATAAATGAAAAAAACACCACCACTATTGCTATTTGTAGAGCCCATTACAGTGTCATATACGAAACGTTGCTTGTCAGTTAGGTCAGACAATAAGCTGGAGTGTTCTGCCGCCAAAACAACTTTATCATATCTCAACTCTTCATGTATATCATCAGCAGAGGGGACAGATGAAATAGAAGAGGAGGGCATACCTCCATAGTCACGAAGAGACTCTCCCCTCTGTTGCAAAAGTTTCTCAATTTCCACCAAGCCATAATTTTTTATTTCATCCTCGCTCAAATGCAACTCTACAGAGTGAAAGTGAGAAATATTAATTAATAGGGCTAATTAATCATGTGACAAACGATAAAGAAAGTGAGTCTATCGAATTTAAGGCAACAAACAATAACTAATCATTGTAAATGCATATTAAAAACAAAAACGTGATTAGCATTGACTATACGTGAACATCCTGTGACTAACACCATTTACCTTGGTCATTGAGATTATTCCTCATTTTATATAGTATATCATCTGATAAATACTGCCAGAACAAGTCAGGCTTTGTTAAAGAGTCTGACAATAAAAGAGTAACAAACAAACTACGAAGAGAGTGTGCAGAGCCCCCATTGACTTGCCTCTGTAATGCCATCAACAAATTCCCTATCATCATCAAGTAAACCTCGAGCATAGCAGGCATCCCTGAACGTGGCATGTAAGGTACCATTAACTGTCTTCAAGTCATCGTAACTCGTAGGACCCTTTACAACATTCAACAATATTCTCAAGTAGTATTTCTCTCCTGCTCTAAGGTGCATAAAATATATACATCTAACTGCAAAACCTTTCTGCCTCAGAACCCACTCTTTTGTTGGCCTCTTCCAGGTGAACTTGGTGGGGGAACTCAACATATGTTAACCTTCTTGCCTCAGGATGCTTTCATCCACATAATAAATTTTGTTGAGTTGACCATCGGCCGATTAACCACTACGTTGACAGTATCACTTGTAGAATAGAAAACACTATGCTCGCCAGGCATATGAAAACTAGCCGTTCAATAGGTACATCCCTGTAATGAATATGAAATCCAAAAATCCTCCAAGCAGCCTCACTTGCTGAGATGTAGCGACAATCATAATACATCTTAATCTTATCCACCTTCTGCGTAGAAGAAACATCTGTATTCTCAGAGAATGCAATGTGATCCGATCATTCCCTTTGTTTATGTACTTGAACAGGTATTTTATTGCACGAGTTTGGTTATACCACTCAATGTTAATGTGTGCCCCATATTTAAGCAACAAAGTACGATTGTATAGGATAACAAATCTGTTGTCAAGATCAATCATATTCTTTGTAACGTCATGCCATTGTCTCTCCTTCTATAAACTGGAAAACTGCCCGGATCAATAGTAGTGCGTCGTACAAACTTCTTTGGGAAGTGCTTTGTACATTGCCCTTTATTCATGAAAGGGGAATTTTTATTAAGATGTCCACATGGCCCTTGTATCATCAACTCCTTCACAGCATCGAAATATTGAGGCTTAGATTGTGCGTCTGGAATCTCTACTGATATTATTCCATCAATGTCTGTAGCTGATATGTGTTGTCCTTTTTGTGACAACCACAGAACAATATGAGCATGTGGCAACCCTCGTTTCTGGAACTCTACAGTGTAAACGACTACAGAAGTGGGGGAAAAACAACTAATCAGTAAGTATATAATAAATAAAACATACTTGTATATAATGCATTAACGGAAAATATGTTGAATACTGCTACATTGATTAAAATTAAATTGGATATTAGGACATACCTGCTTTTACTTCACCAAATAACTTGTTTTGCTTCAAATCTCTAATAAGCTGATCTAGCTTAATTTAGAATATTCTGCATAGAATATCAGGACGGTCTTCTGGATTCAGGCCCCTTTCTCCAACGAAACGAACAATCTCAGGCCACTTTGGATTACAGGTAAATGTGATGAATAACTGAGGATATCCAGCCCACCTACAGATAGACATTGCGTCCTGGTAATTTTGAAGCATGTTGCCAGCACTCCCTGTGAATGAATTAGGCAATATGATTAACCGTCCTAACTTTGCTCCATTTGTCTCACCACGGCCAGCTGCATCAGCCAATCCAGTATACAGTTCACTTCTCAACTCTTTTTGATAATGTCTAATATACTGTAAGTGCGATGACTCAATCATCGTTTAGCCATCAATAATAAACTACTAGAATAATCGTCTTGCTCGTAGTATATAGGGCGACTCTTTCTTCCTCTTTTGCCATCTATACGAAAAGAACTCTTTCATGGGAACACGCTTCCTACCTCTAGATGTCGCTTGCGAAGCTCTCGTGAGGGGAACATCCTCTCTAAAGCCATCTTGGCCAAATGGGAATAACAGTGGATGTTGCAATCCAAGAAAAGAAGGATTCAACTCAGACATGAATTGAAAATCTAGAGACTTGGTTTCAAGTACGACATCTCTCTCTCTTTTATTTACACTGAAATCCCCTTCAGTAAGTGCCGCAACTTCACAGACAGTTGGAGTATTGTACGTGTGGCCATCTGAAGCCCTTTTCCCAATGAGCTTCATTTTCAAGTGTCTAGAGTTATTTGCATTGAATCTATCCCCGGCCATTCTAAAGGACTGAGTGTGTACATTATAGGTATCAAGCATATCCTTAAGATCTGAAACAACTCTATCATGTAAGGAGGTTCCTCCAGCAGACCTATATAAACAAAACACCACATATTGTTAAACATTAAAAACCAAGTCAACATAAACGATGAAACTATATAAAATGATTGTCATTTGAGATTCACCTGATAGATGCAATTCGCTGCTCAATTTCTTCATCTGGTTCAAATAGCTACATTTATAAGAATTGAGGATGTTTCCCATCATCTGGTTGTAGGCTGCCAATCCTATGGTAATTTTGCCCATTCAATCGGAATATAGGCGGTGTTCTACCAGTGTTTATATCTTTATCTATCTTTCCACCCATTGAAGTGAACGAAAACATTGAATTGTACGACCGAATGTTTTCAAGAAAGTGCTTACTCCTTTCATCTGAACCAAATATAAAATCATTTAAAACCTTAGGAGGATCTTTCATGATAGAGATGACAACATTTCCTTGATTGTAACACAATGAGAATTTTGGAACCCTTGAGTTGTGAGTCTTTTTTGTCCTCTCAGCATGCCAGAACAATGCGTCACAATATTGACATTCATAAGTAGGATCTCCAAGGTCCACGTAAGCGCGTTTTTTTTTAAATTAGTAATGGTAACTCGGCCCAAATAATAAGTAGATGACAGAATTAATAACCCATTTAAATTGAAGACGAACTGGGAGTTAATAGGAAAAGAAATATGTCTTTAAACAGTAACATCGAAATCATATATACCTTCTGTCAAACATCTAGCATATTCAGCGTCTTCTTCTGCTAAAAAAAGGTTGGCATAAAGCAAAATTAAACAACAATATAATCAATATAGTTTCTATATGGTATGACAAACGTAAACATAATCAACATAATTTCGTATGTTAGTTTATATACCATCATAAAAGGGTCTCATTGTCCCCGTCTTCAGATAAACTATCAAATATCTCCTCAAATCGGATGTATGAAAAAATTGAAACAAACATTGGACAATGAGACATGCGTCCCACATTAGTGTAGAAAAGTCAATTCAACGGAAGTTTACATAAAGCAACATGTGTCTTACCGTCATTGGAAGGTTCAGTGCCATTGTAGGGGACGGATACATTGCTGGGCCCAGAGAGATCTGCCATATTTTCAACAATTCTTGACATTTGTACACGATCGCCATTATTCTTGTGTAGGGTTTCATCAGATTGATAACCATCTGTATCCCTTGAAGTGGGCATTTCAATGTCTTCAGAAATTAAGGACGTCCTTGCATTGAGTATTGCATAGAGATGGTAAATTAGTTAAAACAAATGAGTGAATAAAGAGTTATAGAATAAATAGATGACTTAACTAAGAACGTACCGTTGCTGACATCCATAAAAAGTCTTCTATGAAAACTTGACTGTGCAGGATCATGCATGGATCCAATAGTTAAATTCAAAGAACCACTCATATGCTCATTGATTCTAGCCTCTTGCCATTGGAAAAATTTCTATCATCATCGTTTGAGAGGCTGTCATTTTCATCTAATTGCTGTCGGCCTCTACCAGTTATAATGGTTGACTTTGTTAATTTCCTCATGATATTCTTCAAATGCTGACCGTATGATGAGCTGTATAATAAACGTAACATGTTGAATGAAAGGTTTAATTAGACAGTGAAATTCACCAACAGTTAAAAAGCTAACAAATTAAAAAAACAAAGGAACAGCGAAAAGAAAAAGGAAAAAAACAGTCAAAAGTAACAAAACATAAGCACGGGAAAAGTTTTATAAAATCAAACACGATTAAACACTTTAATCAAAACATCATGTGAATTCTAATAATTTTTAAATGAAAGACAATTAGCGAATAATGTTAGTGAAGCAAAATGTAAGCGCAATTACTTGCCATTGCCAAAAATTAAGAATTAGTATCTTATTAAAAGAACAAAGTTTCTATATATATATATATATATATTACTTATATTGTGAATAACATAGTCAAATTCATTGAAGAATAGAAAACAATTGATGTAGCATACTAATTCATACAAAGTATGACAACTACATGTAATATAGTTTAAAATTTTAATTTCACATCTCTATCTCTGAAAATTTCATTATGCTAATATCTGTAATATAATGTGATGTAGATAATGAAACTTGACATATCAATAAATATCTAAATATCAAATTGTAATGGTTGCAATGGATGAACAAATATCATAATGTAATGACTGCTGTGGATGTGTCAATATGCCGATTCGTAAGATGTAATTATGACTAATTATGAAGTTACTTGAAAATGCTAAAGCCGTGCACATTGATAATATATAATGAAATCATGGTTTGAAAATTAAAAAAAAAAAAAAAAGAAGGGAAAAACTGATATACAGCCACTATTAGAAAGAAGGAGCCGAAATTTATAGATATGCACGGACGGAATCAAACAAATATTGGACACTGCCGAAATCATAAAAATGGATAAGATATACATGCACGGACCGATAAAGATGCTAGCAATGAATCACTTTAGGAATGGCAGTTGTTGGTAGAAAGATCTCTCGATGGAAAGAAACAGAAAAATATACCAGAAACCATTGGCTACAGAAGGCTTGCGAAATCAGAAGAAATACGACGCTGGAATCCAAAGGTTTACTTCTTTTATTATTACAAAGCTGTACAATAATCAATCGATATAAATTAGCCTTAAAAATATAATCGATGCGTATAATCTGAATTAAGATGGGCATAAGCAAAAACAAAGAACTTACCTTAAGTAGTGGAAGTATTTTAGGTGATAGTGCACATTCATTGGTGTCTCAATTAGAATGCAAATCTTATGGTTTTGTTGAAGCACATTCCATAGAGATAACTATTGTTTGTAGATAATATATATCTTTAATGGGTAAATGGATTGATAATGACTCATATGAATTTAAGTATATTGGTTGAGATAGGAATGTTGGGAATATATAAAGTATGATTGGATGAGAAAATATTTGTATGGAAAATTATTATTTGTATATATTATAGATCTTTAATGAGGAAAATATTTGTATGGAAAAGATTATCAAATGATTTTGTTGAAGCAAATCCCGTGAGGAAAAGTATTATTTGTATATATTATAGATCTTTAATGAGTAAATGGATTGTTAATTACTCATTTGAATTCAAGTATATTGGTGGAGTTAGGAATGCTGACAATATATAAAGCATGATTGGATGAGAAAATATTTGTACGGAAAAGATTAATAATAATATATTAGATTTAGTTTACCAATAATAGTTTTCATATATTTGAGTCGACAGATCTATATTAGTAAATAAAGATATATAAAAAAATTTGGTTAAAGTTAATTGGGCATTTGAATTTGAGCAAACCGGCTGACATCGGCATGTGGAAACAATATAAAGTATGATTGATTGAGGAGGATTTGCATGAAAAGCTTAGTAATGAGATCTCTCAATTAGTTTACTACGAATTTACTATGAATTTTCTAAACTTATTTTAGGAAATTTATATTGGTGTATAAATCTAAATCAAGACAAAATGTTTAAACTTAATATTAACACAATTTAATTATATGCAATATATGTTAGTATTTTGTTTAATTTAGTAAGCTTTCGGTTGTAACACATTAAGCAATTATTGTAGCTATTGTATGTTTATGCAAAAAACTGCATTTTTAAATCGCTAATATATAAGTTAATGCTTCTATATAAATCAATCATGTTTAAAAAGAAGGTACATAATGATAATTACTATAATCAGACACGTGTACTTATAAGCTGAAACGGATTTGAATCCCAATAAGTGTGATCGACAAAGTATATCAAAGACAGGGTGATTCAAATTTCCATATCTGAATAAAGGCTTATGTGTCATCTATAGGAAAATGCAATCCTAAGAAAAGACAAACATTCCTTTGCAGCCAATGGAGCCCATGTTTGTATTACATCCACGATTGAAACCATGAAGGCAAGCTGTATAATGTCATTACACTGACCAGGCAAAGCAGAATAGCAAAATTTAAAATTTAGTATATATATAAGGACTTTAAAAAATAAAATCAGACAAAGATAAAATAAGAACGAGTTGAAATACATAACTACCTGTATGAAATACTATGATAGAGTTATTATTATATGATAACCATGGCGACACATTTATCGTTCTGCGGAGGGAAAAAATATATTCAGTAAAAAAGATAAAAAAAGAAACATAGCCAGATAATAATTTTATTAAATAAAACACAGATAGGCTTAGAAACCTAACCTATATTTGTCTCCAGCTTCATATTTGGAATTTGCCAGCATGTGCAGTATAACCATCAAAAATTGAATGTCTCCCGTAAAATCTGCATTAATATTTAACGTGTATAAACTATGGTGTTAGGGATAAATAAATTTGGTCAAGTTATATACATGAAGAAATCCTTACAGAATCTGATATCAGTGATATGAGCATTAATAACACTAACTGCCTGCAATAATCAACAACAGAGGAAAACAAAATATAATAGACCAATATAGACAAATACAGCAGCAGGTTAGCACAATGAAACCAAGGGACATTTTGTATAAGCTAATTAAGTGAAATGAATAAGATAAATAAATTGTAAACTCAAAAAAATAAAATAAAATGTATCGTGCAATTATCTCACTCAAAACATAACAGTTAAAAAAAAAAGTCCAGAATGTAAATAACAAACCAACATGGAAAAAACACCACTTGTGCATGAAACTAAAGTGCAAGGTAGGAATGAGATGTATCGACCTCAACGGGGTAAACGGAAAAGGGAACAACAAAGAGTAACCATAACCATGTAAAGAACAAAATAAATATTGGCAATGTTTGCCGTGCACACCACTGTGCACTCAAAAAAACATGAAATGAGAGTGTATCACGGTGAAGAGGCTGTGTTCAGAGACATTTAAGAAAAGCACTTAAAATCAAAACCAAATCAGGGCTTTTCAATTTTGATTCCTTTATGTTTTTTATTAGCTAGGGCTCGAGTTGATGTGGCTGTGCCAGGGGTAAATAAGTCATCATCAACAGGTCGCTTGTAGGGATTTCCATGAGGAGTCCCAACATCATCATCACCGAGGGAGTTAGGGGGCTGGAAACAGAAAATATATCAATATAGATCTAAGTAAATAATTGAAAAAGTTTAAAAACAGATTGGACCTAGGAAGTAAAAAAAATATAGTTACCACATTGGAATAAGCAACAGCCGGGGCATCAAATAGCAGGTCCAAATCGGAGTGAGAATTGTAGTCCTTCAAATAAGCATTAAATAATTACAAATTAACAACAAAAATTATAAAAAAGGGAAAAATATACAAATGCAATGCAGTGAACTGTACAATACCTCAGTCTCCAATATATCTCCCCCCTTGAGTTGATTGATCTTTGCCTGATTCTCTGATATCATATTAACATAGTATACTGTGCCACCACCAGATGGGCTCAACACGGTGCGGTCAATTTTAAACAGAAGATCCCGCCCAACCAATTGGGAGATCTCCTGTGGACAGATTTTCGGCCCCAGCCTGTCCTAAAACAACACCAATAAAAAACGTTGTGGAATTATTTATACAGAGCTATAAAAAATTCTTCACAAAACTTAAACTGTAGACAGGACTTTTACCATATCCATATGATCAATAAGCTCTCCGGCTGACTTTCCGATTAAACGCTGAAATTCCGCATCCCACAACATTATCTCAGCGTAACTCCTCCGGTGTTTCACTCTTAAGCGAAGACTATATCGCCAAACCACCTCCAGAAATCGGGTCTCGCACTTGGTGCATACATACTCCCCATTCTCTCTGACAACCTTTTTAAAGCAGGTGAGGTCAAAACAGGCAAGATAAGCCCAACTCCTCCAAGAAAGAATTGAGTTAACTTGGCCGTAGAACCAACACCCATGAACCTATGTCATAATACAAATAGTTACAAACTTTATAAGAAAAATTTATATACATTGAAGTATGCAAATATTAATCCTGAAACTTTATACATCCTTACGCTACGATAGTTCAGCAATGGTTCTTGTGAACCCAACTTCATTTCCAACATCACCAGATATACCGGAGGATGAAGACACTTGGCCGGAGGATTGGGAAGTAGATGACCTCATGCTTAAAAACCTAGTATATTCTCAGTTTAGTCATTAATATTCAAAATCCACATAAATTGTCACATTGAGTATATGTATGGGTAAAAGTAAACCTGATCCGGAATTCTTCAACCTCCGGCATGTGTTCATCAAGCAAAAGTTTGGTCACGTGAAATGATGTAGCCACACCCTTTGCAGCACCTAAGTGCAACAATGAAGAAAGAAAAAAAATGTTAATACAACTCACATTATTATTAACAAACTACAAAGGAAATAAAAATGAACTGACATACCCCATCTCTTGTTTATACGACAGAGTTGGAGTAATACAATAACATGTTCATGCCCAGGGGTGGACATATAAGTCAAGAACTGGTCGACATACTCACTCCATAGAGTACATAAGATTTTCTTATTGCTACATATAAGAGAAACAACATTCAAATGATTACTATCTAGAGAATGATACATCTATTTATTTGTAAACAAACACGATAAAAGTTTTACTCAAGGTCCCGGAGGTGGAAACCTTTCCAAATCGACAGACCATCAGACACGACAGGTCGTTTAACCTCTTTTGGATCATATGCCTGAATGATATCTGAATGAATAAAAAAAACAAATCCATTAAATATCAAAACAGTAATATATAATTATTCATGCAATAACACTAATTGGACCATGGAAAAAGTGAAAAAATTAATGTGAGAATTCAAAACATTACCAATCAAGTCAGGACCATCGACATCTGGTAAGTTAAACACATCAATAAATGATGTGAACTTGTAAACGGTAAGCGGAAATAAAGGGTATCTATCATTAGGCTGGGGTTTGATTTTTGTATTCTTATCAAAGTAAAACCTAAATGGGTGTGAAATTGGTTTCCATTTTCTGACATTATGCTTGACGCCGAAGTGTATCATAGCATACAATCCCCTATCTTGTAGATGTTCATCGAACTCGGCGATGTACTGGTGAGTAAAAGTAGCTTGGATTCTCGTACCTTATAATTTAAAATAAGAAAGAAAATTTTGGATCAGCACTTACATGCTCAACAGTATGACAGACACTGGAAAAAATATAATTTTAGAGAATAATTAAAAAAGATTAACATGACATTATATGAATGGAAGTCAGATTAACAGACAACATCTAAAATAACATAAAATTTGTAAATAAGGAAGTCTCGAAACAAACTTATTAAATAGTTACTGCATAAAAAAAACAAAATAGGTAAAATCAAAGCTTTTTTTGAATACATGGAAGAATATTTAACAATTAACACATATTAATTAAATAGGAGAATCGCATCACAAACAACACTTGATAGTCACACAATTTAAAAGAAGAAAGAAAGAAAATAAGCTTGGATCAGCACTTTCATGCTCAATAGTATGACAGACACTGGAAAAAATATAATTTTAGAGAATAATTAAAAAAGAGTAACATGACATTATATGAATGGAAGTCAGATTAACAGACAACATCTAAAATAACATAAACTTTGTAAATAAGGAAGTCTAGAAACAAACTTATTAAATAGTTACTGCATAAAAAAAAAAACCAAAATAGCTAAAATCAAAGCTACTTTTGTATACATGGAAGAATATTTAACAATTAACACATATTAATTAAATAGGAGAATAGCATCTCAAACAACACTTGATAGTCACACAAGGGATTTTCCAATAACTCTATAGTAATTAAGTATACTTTTACCAAGAATACTTAAACAACGCCAACAAACACAGAGCAAGATCAAATACCACCATATTTAAAAAAGACAAATAATACTACTAAGAATCTATATAAAAAATAAATAAATCTGATTATGAACGATTAAAAAAAGAACAATACTTGCTGATCCATCAGTACTATCTTGACCAGCCTGATCCGCACTTCCCTATCTTGGAAAGAAACTGACCACTTCCTCGAGACTCTGAGCAAAAAAGCCGCATTATTGGGCAAAGCAGATGTCACATCAGAGAGGTTGAACATTACAAGAGCCATGGAAGATATAGTTAAAGTACTAAATAGAGCGTAACTGTACACAGAGTAAAGTAGTGTGCTACGGAAAATATGCCTTGCCAATAAGTTAGGTGATATTTAATAAACTGCTGTAAATCCTAAAAGGGGTGGGCAACTTTAAATAGTGCATAATAGATCACCAGCGATGATTGGGCTATTCATAACGTATAAGTACACAATTAGGGCTCCGTCTCTTTGAAACAAAACTTCCCAAAAGTAAAAATAGTATAATATGAGTAGACTTGGTGTTTAACAAAAATACATGATTATTCATTGAGGAATGAATAATCTAATCATAGAAACATTCCAAAAGTAATAACATGTATAATGTAATTAGGGTAAATGAACAAGCTGATACACTATATAATTATGGTAAGTAAATAAACTATTAAAATGTAATTCAGACTTCCGATATATTTTTAAAAAAGTAATTATGGTAAATTAAAATACGCATAATATAATTATTGTAATTTATGATAAATTAAAAATAAAATAATATTCCCTCAATTAGCGACGTCGATTGCCATCACCCATAGCCCATAGTTGGAAACTCGTCCGTAAGCTGCGTCACACCCAAATTTATCTCTGACAAAAAAATAGAGAGTAAATAGGGTTTATATGTTTATCTCATATTAGGGTAATTAGGGATGTAGCCGTAAGATTTGGGTAATCCTCATCATCACAGATATAGAGATAAATTAAAATACAATATGTAAAAAACTTGGAACATAGTCGGAAAAATTGAGTCATATCACGGCTATGACTCCTCCGTGTAATGATTATCCAAAATTTGTAATCTCGAACACGCGTAACTCCAATAAGCTTCATCATGGCGAGGCACGGTCAAAGATGTGGACTCTCTTTTAAAGATTAGGGAAACACATAACTAGGATTGAGCGTTAAAGATTGAGCAACAAAAATCTTAATTGATGGGGATTCAGTGGGTAAGGCGACGGATCTGGTGAGCCCTAGCCGCTAAGGTAACGGAGGAGAGTGGGTGTGAGAGAGAGAGATAGGTGCAGAAATGAGTGAAACACTAGAGATGCCGTGTGAACGAGAAAGAGAGAGTTTCTAGAAAATTACCTATAATAATCTAAATACATTCAATGGCCGAGATGCAAAGACAAAATAAACGGTCAAGATGATGGTGACCAAATAAGAAGGTGCTTTGGGCGGGAAAATGGTATTAAGAAAGTGTATTGCTTTTATGTAGATATAGATTTTTCACAAAATCAATTCTAAAAAAATGAATCTCCTACACATTTAAAGAAACACAATTCTATATTTATTAAAATATAAACAATTTGCTTTTTTTTTTTTGAGGGAATTTGTTTTTCGGAATGTGTGTGGTTGAAAATTGGAGATATTCGGTTTGGTAACAATTTATAAAAAAAAGTGAGATTTTAAATAAATTTAAAATTTAAATTTTGTGTAAGTGTTAACATTTGATTGTGTCATATGAAAGTAATGATTAAAATAATGTGAGGGTTCACATCACATCAAATATGTGTTTAAATGTGATGTTACCATGTGTCTAAAACTTGAAATTTAAATTAATTGATAAATTCAATGCATTTTTAATTGATTGCTAAACATAGAGTTATTTTTTTGGGTTGAATTATTGATTTTTTTATTAGTGAAAAAATAAGTTGTATAAGACGAGGTCTAAAATAGACTTAACTAAAAAAAATAGAGTAATACTATTTAGCACCACTGGTGTTTGACACCATATTAAGGTAGCATTGAATGATATAAGTCAAATCAAGTGAGTCATTTATTTATACATTTAATGTCACTTATCATTCAATATCACATTAATTATCACATATACTAGTGCTAGATAGCACTGGTGTTACGTACCATTATTCAAAAAAATACTTTTGGTCAAAAAATATTGGGGCCCCTTTGGCGCCAAACATCATCTGCTGCTTCTCGTCTGTTTATTTTTCTCAATTCTTCCCAATTTTACCAGAGTCGCGTTATGCTGCTTCTACCCTCCCATCCCGACCACTAACACGATTTTAGTTTTAGCACCAAAACTGCAGAGAACCTGAGGAAAAGGGACAAGAGGTGGCTCGCTTACCTAGGAGTAATAAACGTGGAGCTAGAAAGGGAAACGGGGCAAACGGGCGGGAAGAAGAAGAAGAAGAAGCAACAGTAAACGCCGTCGTTTTAGAGCTCCGGCACTCTGTGGAAATGGCGGAAACGATATCTCCCATGGAAATCGATGACGAGAACAACAGTGTACAGCTTCTGAAGGGCCAAAACAAAGGCAAAAGCGCCGTCGTTTTGACCACTCCTCCCGACTCTAAAGCCACTCCCTGGGTCGAAAAGTACCGCCCGCAATCACCGAACGATGTTGCCGCACATCGCGATATTGTTGATACTCGTAAATTATCCCTACACTCTTCCTTTTTCAATTGACCGCCTGTTTATTTTTAATTATTATTTTTTTTTTTAACATTCCGTCGAACACTTGGTAGGCGTGTTAACTAGCTTACCTTTAACGCATTTCTGCCTTCTTCTGCCAAATTTCGTTGCGAGTATTGCATTTGTTTTAACGTATTTGATTTCATGTTACAGTATTTGTAGATTTTACACCGTTTGCCTTTCACTGGGCTCTTCTAAGACTGATGGTAGTCATAAGATAAGTGTTTGATAATGTTTGGGAGACTACTGAAGGAGCCAACTTTGGACCGTAGAACGGAAGGGCCCATCACATATTCACATTCCATTTTTGTGTCGTTCTTGTCCTTGCAGCTTTCTTTTCCAATTAAGAGCTTGTTTGATGCTCTTTTTTCCTCTTTATTTTACCAATTTATAATTTTACCTACCACTGATTTGACATTTGATTTGATAACTATTTAATTACAACTACATATTTTATATCTTTTTACATTTCCAACACATATTCTACATCTCTCCTTATTATAAATTCTTCAGATTTTGAAAAATAAAGAGCATCAAACAAGCTCTAAATTGATGGTTTAGGTTTCTGCAAGTGTATTGGATTTTTATTGAGCTTCTTTGCTAACAGTTGATAGACTGGCAAGTGAGAACAGACTGCCTCATTTGCTGCTGTATGGACCACCTGGAACTGGAAAGACTTCCACAATTCTGGCACTCGCTCGGAAGCTTTATGGGGCACAGATGCACAACATGGCTCGGGAGCTAAATGCATCAGATGATCGTGGAATTGAAGTGGTGAGGCAACAAATTCAGGACTTCGCAAGCACTCAGAGCATCTCTTTTGGGTATTTTACTACTACTAGCATTCTGTTCTGTACATGTCTCTGTTACTTTATACAGTACTTTGTTTGCTAGATTTGTTTCTGACTGCTGGTAAATGGATTCAACATGGAAAATTGTGGTTAAGCCTAAACTAATTAGTTGTCTGTTTTTCAGTGCGAAGTCTGCTGTAAAATTGATCTTACTGGATGAGGCAGATGCCATGACCAAGGATGCCCAATTTGCTCTTCGCCGAGGCAAGTAGCAGTTGCGTTTTAAACACCCCGGGGGGGGGGGCTGTTTTTCCTCTTTCTCTTCTTGGCACAATTGGGTTAAATATATTTGCTTTGCAGTGATTGAGAAGTATACAAAGAACACTAGATTTGCTTTGATCTGTAACAATGTTAACAAGATTATTCCGGCACTGCAATCAAGATGTACGCGTTTTCGATTTGCTCCTCTTGATTCTGATAACGTGAAAAAGCGGCTAGAGCATGTTATT
Source organism: Nyctanthes arbor-tristis (assembly GCA_963692815.1). Lineage (NCBI taxonomy): Eukaryota > Viridiplantae > Streptophyta > Magnoliopsida > Lamiales > Oleaceae > Nyctanthes > Nyctanthes arbor-tristis. Next base: position 33,330 of record CAVNYN010270526.1, on the reverse strand, counting down.
AACGCTGAAGGGTAAGTTCTGTACTCACTTTATGATAGATTTTTGGATGATGTCAATTGTTTTTCTCTAACATAGTTTCAATTCTACAGTCTTGATGTACCTGAAAGTGGTCTGAAGGCTCTTGTATGGCTTAGTAACGGTGACATGAGGAAGGCATTGAATATTTTGCAAGTAAGTGTATCTTGCCTGTGTTTTTCGATTTTGTCTGGGTTTTCATTGTGTGTTAAGTTGAATTCATAATATAACATATAAAAAAATTTAAAAAAGAAAAAGAGAAGAAATATAAGGTCAACGGGGCTCCTTGCTTTGCCTGCTCTTCCAAGCCCATAAAACACACAGATGATAACTTCTGTTTTGTCTGCATTACACTGATCACAATGCCGTGCTGGTTGTATGCAGTCAACACACATGGCATCTCAGCAGATCACAGAAGAAGCTGTCTACTTGTGTACTGGAAATCCGTTGCCAAAAGACATTGAACAAATTTCTTATTGGCTGCTTAATAAGCCCTTTGCGACTGTCAATAAACGTATCCTGAATGTTGGCTGTGTCCAATTATTTCTTTTCTTGTCTTCAAATTTTCATATGCACTTAACAATGTTCAGGAATTTCAGAAATCAAGACAAGGAAAGGATTGGCTTTGGTTGATGTTGTAAGAGAAGTAACAATGTAAGAGCTTCTATTGCTGGTAATGCACATGACAACAGTGTCCTTTACTGATCTCTTTTCTTTGATATCAGGTTCGTTTTCAGGATCAAGATGCCGCCAGATGTTCGAGTTCAGTTGATTAAGGAGTTGGCTGATATCGAGTATGTTTCATGTTTCTAATCTTAGCTTGTCCCTTTATTTTTTTTTCTTTTTTCCCCTAGGCTCCGAAGATAATTATTACCTCTTTATAATAATTTCTTGAATCAACTTGGTGTGATGAGATCGGGAGGCAGTTTAATTATATGAGAGATAACTCAGTGTCAGCTTCAAGCCCCATGTTGTATGCATCGTTATCATTTTCCAACTTGCGGGAGGGACTGATAATATAAGATTTTATGTTGCAAGATCGGAAGAGCACTTGTTCCAACAAATATATTTGTATTAAACTGCTTGCCACCTTTGGGTGTGCAGGTACCGGTTGGCTTTTGCATGCGATGATAAGTTGCAGCTTGGATCTTTAGTTGCTGCTTTTACAAAAGCAAGAGCTTCGATGGCGGCTGCAGCAAAGTAATCATACATTGGAGTGGTTTAGGACTACTTGATGAGTGCTTATTGATTCCTTGACTCTAGACTTTGTCAGCCATTACGGATTAGGAATGTAAAGCTATGCAAGCTTCATTGCTGAATTATATATGGGATATGTATGGCCATGCCTTTTATGGGCGCACTTTACAGCAGTCAAATTTGATTTGTTTTGCCTTCATTTTCGCTTTCTTCATTGTAAATGAAAACGCTTGGTTGCTATATTTTCAACCTTAACACACTTTTCCTGGAGCCTCTTTTCTCACTTTGTCAGGAATTATGGTTATCCCTGGAATCGTTGCAACCAACCAGTAGGCCGCAACTAATTTGCACTTGTCAAGATACCGTTGAAATAGGGATTCCAAATTTTGAAATATACTCGCATTTGCAGCCTATTCTGCATATATATATATATATATATTTCACTAATGTATGCAGCAAAGTACATAAGTTGACGCAGAAAGTGCAACCTTCTTTTGACATCAATAGAGGAGCGCTTTTTACATATGTTGCTAGCGACTGCACACTTTCCTGTACACGTTTCTATTAAAAACACAATTACAATTCCCTAACGTGGGAAGACTGTCTCCCGAACTTAACTAACCCTGTTGGATTCTTGGCATGATTTAACATTTTACAACTCAAGACTTAGTTTTATGGTCGCTGCAAAACTGGACATATATAAGACATATTCACAGGGCAAGAAAACAACCAGCTTCTTGCATTAAACCTCGCTATAATGTATTATTTGTATTTCCATGCCAAGCCGGGTGCTCAACCAGTGCCAATATAGTGCCAACCGTCATAACTTGACCTCGCCCTCATTTCACACATTTTCATCTGATGTCCTATTGGACCATGTTATCTCAATTTCAAGTGTCCGGGAAGAACCATCTTTATTGCTGTCTTGGCTAAGGCTAAAAAGACCGCTGTATATTCCTTCACCTACAACCTTGTCAATCTGAATTGTGACCCTGCCCAGAGTGCTCTGAAATAAACGAGTACCATACATCATTAAAAACTAGAGTAATATAGGTTTTGCTAAACATCATCACAAATTTATCAACCTTAGCCAATGCTATTTCCAAATCTTAGATGCCAAACAATTCAGAAAGCATCAAACTGATCGTGGTGGAATCTTCAAAATAGCTGAATTAGTAGGTCATGGTGGAAAAATGATCACAATAATTTTTGCAAAAAAGTGCACTTCTGGCAGTGAAATGCCAAGCAACCACTTCCCCTACACAACTGACCATTGTTTACCCCCTTAAATTCAAAACCATTAAGTTTGCCACTGCCACTGACAGTAGTCCATGGTGATGGCACTGAAATTTAGGATTAGGATTAGGATTAGGGTTCAGTGTTTGGATGGGGTTGAGGATGATAGGGATTGGTGAAAGAGCATAGAATTTATAAATTGTGAAAAGAATAAGACGGCAAGATGTCAAAACAACAGGAATTTTCAAATGCCACAGTGGGCAATTTTCACAATGCACTCTGCCAATAAAAAACTGCCAAGTTTCCCATTAATAGAAAAAATGTGGTTACAGTTTCGGACACTTGGCATTGTATCACATGCAGTGTGCGTTGTAAAAATTGCCCCACTGTGGGCATTTGAAAATTTCTAGTCAAAACAGGCCATTTTCACACAAGGTTCCAAAGGTTAATATTTTTGCAAATGTCCCACTAAAATGCAACTTCTATGGCAATTTTCGCTTGATAATTAACTTATTTTGCCTTCTGTATGGAAAGTAGAAGCGTGAGTTAATTTAACTGTTTATGATTTAACAAACAGGTCCGGTGGTGATCCCCAATTACCTTTCCAAAAGTACTCTTGCTTTTACACAGTATGTGCAACTTTTGCCCCTTTGGAGGTACATCGAATGCCCATGTGAATCCTTCTTTCCATTCTGGTGACGTACTGTTGTTCACAACCTAGGAATCCATAACAAATAAAGAATCAGGATTATGAGGGTGTATACTCGGATGCCAAGACCGACGATCGTTAACAACTGACTTTTGCATATGGTTGCAACTGACGCCCTATAGTGGTCATCTAATATTACAGATAACCTAGTTATAAAGAATTAATCTAGAGCACCTTTCTGTAGCTGTAAAAGTGTGACATAAGTGCATTTGGCTAGAAAAGAATTAGAAGTTTCCTGTCAAATTAACATATTTTCAATTTTGACCAATGGAAAGAGAAAAAAAGGTTATTTACTCTAGAAAATTACATACTTTCTTATAAATAAACTTTATATGGTCAGCAAACACTCTCCAAAGAAATAATAAGCCACATACAGATGTAATCAATGGAAACAATACCTTAGTTTGCCGAGCAGGACCATTGCCTATCGTCAATTGACAAAAAGCGTTTGTGCCTCCTACAGCCTGCTTCAAGTTGTTTGCTCGTCTAATGGTGACAGTTAAACAGCCTGGTAAACAATTCAAAAGGCTCTCCATTCTTTCGTGAAAACCAGGGGGGCAAGTTTTCATAAACATTTGCAGAATGGGAATAGCTTCAGCTGCAAGCATAGCCTGCGACTTCGATACATCAATTGGCATAGTTGACCATGAATGTTTTAACAAGCACAATGTATTCAGTACTGAATCCTGAGCAGCCTCACTACCAGACTTCAGTGCCGCTACTAAATGGGGAATACACAGTGTAACTGCTTCAGAAACGTGGAGCTTATGAAAATTGGAAAATATAACGTGTAAAGTTCTCAAGACCTCCTCATTGACAGTGGCAGTCGACCACAATTCTTTCTCTAGAGCAGCTGCATATTGACATGTGTTGAAATCATATTTCACTAATTAGACCAGGCAGTAATCTTAATATTTCAACGACAAGAATACAGCATAAAGATGACATAAAGAGACATTCACAAAGAAGAATATCAAAGATGAACTTGATGGTCCCCCGTCACAGTTATTTTGAATCTATTACATCTATCATCTATTTGAAAATTTGTTGCTCATTTTGGGATAACATTGTAGGCAGCTTTTTTGGAAAATTTATGAAAGATTTTGGATATGATGCCTTAAGCATAATCAATCTAGTTACTCAGAATGTTACACATCAAAGGGAAGCAAACCGAAGCACAAATTAATAATTGGGAAGAATATAGTCAAGACTGAATATTTTAACATCAAGTTACCTGTCAAAGATCTGACAAGCTCATTTGATACATATTCTTGAAGGGTGTGATTTGAAAATAGAAACTTGACAAGTAGTGAAGCCTGTGATGCAACTTCTGGATTAGGAGACAACAGCAACTCTTGAATAACTAATACACCACCTGCTTCTGCAACAGCTCTTCTATTGGTTCTACTGCGAATTACAAAGTTTTGCAATGCACAAATTGCCACCATATTCATTTCCTCGGTTGGCTGATCTTCTAGAAGACTTACTAATGCTTGGCAAGCTGAAATAGAGTCACTAGCTCGGGCTAGCCCTTCATGCTGGGAGAGGTCGCCAAGAGCAAGAGCTGCAAGAAGCTTACCTGTTTCCGATCGTGTTTGTGGGTCAAGCAAATACTGGGCCAGAGGTGCAATTGCATATTTAGAAGCCTTCATTCCTCGTACACGTGTATTATTGAAGAAAGCTTCAAGTAGTTTACTCGATGCTTCTTCACATCGGTGAGATCTCAACAGATCTAATAGAGCATCTATAGCACCAGATTCAGCCATAAGTTCAGCACTTGAAGCATCAGTTTTTTCTTGGACAATGAGAGCACTGAGTGCAACTGTAATGGTGCTATCAAGAGTCGAGTGCAACATTTTTACAAGCACAACAATGGGAACTTTGAAATAGTAGTCAGCATTAGATTTAAGAAGATTACATAGAACTACAGCAGCAGATTCCCATAGGGCCTCAGAAGGTTGAGGATCATCTTGAATAATCAACTTGGCAAGCTCAAAAATACCGCCAGCATCAGCAACCGCTTTTGGCCAACTTAAAGAGATATTTTCCAGTGCCTTTATTGCTGTCTGCTGTAAATTTAAAATGCCAATTCCAGCAAGCTGAACTAGAGGAACAACTGCATTTTTTGTTGTGATATCTTGCTTAAAATGCTCTTGTGCGAGAAGGTGAGACAACAACTCTGTGCCAAGCTGCTGGATGGCTTGAGATGGAGATTCAAGAAATGAAATTATAGGCTCAATGACTTGGCTAGGGGTAAGTTCCAAAGTTGCAAGGCTTTGTGGTTTCTCTAAAATGTTAACAAGAGCTTGTAAGGCACTATGCTGACCCCACAGACCAAAATCTCTTCGAAGCAACACCATAAACAGAGGTTCTATGATTTTTGTTGCAGCCGAGCTTTTTGCAATTACACTACTGTTTGTCAAGATACGAAAAAGTTCGGCAATTGTGGAACATAAAGAATTGGAAGCTTTTGGGAGTAGCTCAAGGCAATTTTCAAAGATTCCAGCATTGACCATGTCCAACTTGCGTGGAGTTCGGTCTTTTCCCAGTTTAATGAGAGCACATATGCTGGCTTCAATGAGCCGATTGTTTGATCCAGAAATCAGACCAACAAGACGACCAACAACATCATGAGTAGAGAAAATCTCTGCTTGTTGTTCATCATCCAATAATCTCTCGAAAGCACACACCCCAGATTCCACTGAGATCTCTTTGTCCGATTGCATTAGCAATATAAGGGGTTCCATACAGTCAGAAGCAATTGGCATTTCTCTAAACTTTGGATTACTAAACAGTACACAACATAATTCTGCAGCATCACTCTTCAATTCCAAATTAGGAGAAGAGAACAGTATTTTATGCAAACTCTCAAGAGGATTGCCTTCCACTTCAGCCAGCATAACTGCTTTTGAGTTATTTCCTGAAGTCAACTTAACCAAGGCACTTAGAGCAGCCTGTTGTTCACTCTCTGAAGCCATATTGAGCATGTCGGCTAAAGGCTGAATTGCCTGCATGGATGCTTCAGAATCTCTGATATTCTCAGCATCAAAAAGTTCACTTAAAGCTCTAGCAGAACTCAATCTGGCACTCCTAGATCCCAAATGAAGAACAGCAATGAGTTGATTCATGCAACTAAATGCTGCTTCATATCGAACAAGATCCGGGTTGCTAAACAATATCCTCAGTAATTCAGATATTGTTGCCTCAACCAATTCTTGAGGGCTCAAAGACAAGTACTTGGTGAGAGCATCCAGTACTCCAGCTTCGGCCATGAGTAACTTATTTGTATCATTCCCATCAGCAATTTGTGCCAAGATACGAACAGCAAATGGCGGAGCACCTGGTCTATTGGGCATTGGTCTAAGCAGATCAACAAGCAAAGGGATCGTCTTGCGAGCAACAGAACCAACTCTCATATCTTCAATTTGGAAAAGGATTTCTAGAACTACTTGGTCAGGACTCCTCAACAAAGAAAACTCTTCACATAAGGCAATAAGATTTGGAATATCTGACTCTATGTGACCAATTAGGTTTATCAACCCAGCAACTGCACCTGAGTTAGCAATAGCAAGATTTAATCCATTATTTCCTTGGCAAACAAGACTAGACATTGCCTGAGCAGCAAAGAATCTGTCAATAATTTCTTCTGATTTGAATAGAAGTGCGAGTGATGGTATAAACTGCATAGCTGTAGGAGAGGAGACAAGATTTATATCCTGGAAAAGTATAGCCACAAGAAGGCAACCAAGCCATATGCCCTCTGTATCCTGAAAGTTTTCCTGCAAAATTTAAATTGGTTCGGCAATGAATTCATAATACTTTTCAAATTTGGAATTAAAAAAAATGCAACCATAAAGCAAAATATTTCAGCATCTAAAAGTCTTTCTGAAAATAGATCCGTATCTATCAGAGTTCAGAAAAGGATACATACAGATGTTCACATACTAAGAATAAAAAGAAAACAAAAAGGCAGACTACAAATAAAAGAAGATTAGCTAGACACATGCAAATAGAGACAAGAAAAAGATGGCAGGAAAAGAAACCAGATATACATCCTACCTCATCATTGGAAGTATGTCTTGCAAGCTTGTCAGAAAGCACTTCAAGTCCCCCAGCTTCCATTACGATGATTTTGTTCTTTTGACGAAAGGAAGAAATTATTGATAGCAGCCATAAAGCGACAGTACCTCTCAAGACAGTTGCTGGATCAGGGATGTCAAAATCATCACCATTTCGAAAAGCTGAGCTCTCTCTAAAACCTCTGGGGGTCCTGACTTCAATTTCAAGCAACGAACAGCTAGAGTTTTGTTTAATCATATCGATTAGTGCATAGATAAGAGATTCCAAGTACCCAGATGTCTCAAGAGCCTCCATAGACCAGATCCTGTGTTCCTTGGAAGCACAAATTAACATCACTATACCTCCAACTCTTACCTCTAAACTGCTAGAATTCATTGTTCTATCAGCCAAGACACCAACTGATCGCGAATTTGAAACCAAGAGGTCACTTAGAACAACTGGCTGATCTCCACAAAGCCTCGACAAAATTTCTATTGCTTTATCTTGAACTGAGGGAGGTCCCTCGCACAAGCAGTGCATCAGAGGCCCTAAGTTTGAAGATACCCCAGCAAGTGCAGACCATGATGGAGAGTTCATGCCATGCTTTGTTCTAGACAGTAGGGAAACAACTTCTAATGCATCAGCAGCATCATAGCCATCCATATCCATTGCATTTAAGGAATCAATAGCAGTTCTAACAGCGAACCGAAACTGAGCACTTCCTGTTAATACATCACCAACTGGAAAATGCTTCAATAACTGAAGAAGAGCACGCGATGCACTATTCTTACCCTCCAATGATCCTTCTCCTAGAACTCTTGTTACGGCTGAAACAACATCTTCTGCCAATGCTTCTGCAGCTATTTGAGGATCTGACAATAAATTAGCCAAGGCAGCCATTGCAGTCTCGGCAGAATCTATGGATGATGTTTTGGCCAACTTGATTAAAGGCCTGACATCACCCTGCGCAATACAACACATCTTATTTGTTGTCTTAGTCTTGCTAGGGCGGGATAGAGCACCCAATGCTCGAGCTGACTGAGTCGCAATACCTTGAGTTTTACTAGTTAAAAGTTTCATACACGGATTAACAATCTCATCTGTTGCAAAGCTATCACAAATATCATGGCGTGTACTGAATAGATCAGCCAAGACAGATGCTGCATATTCTTGGGCATTTTCATTTGATGAATTGAGAACCTGGACGAGTGACCTCAGCCCTTTATTAGCAGCAGCACCCTTATTAACAAGGTCACTATGAGATGCCATGGAAAGCACATGACCCAAGACTTTGATGACTTCAGCCTTAGACATTGGTGAATCTCCTAAGAGCAAAGCTAGTAACTGATTTATGGTCACTGAATCAGCAGTCCTTATTAACTTTGTTAGAGCCCTAGCTGAGGCTTCTTGTCCCTTTGGTCCACCATTCTTTAGAAGCCACAAGAGTGCTGGGACAGCTCCAGCACTTTCAACACAGGCACGGATATCATCACTGTGACAGCACAAGTTCCATAAAATATGTGCCGCATGTTCCCTAGCCTTGTGGGATCCCACCTCTAGTAGATTCACAAGTGGAGGAATTCCACCTGCAGCAGTGATTGCCCACTTGCTGTCATCAACTTGTTTGGTCAGGATTGTAAGCATTTCAACAGCATACTCTTGATGCTGTTCACTGGACAAACCTAGTGATGAGATAAGTAACTGAATTCCTTCTCTCTTTCCTATGGCCTCCCAAACACTTCCTCCTTCAGTGCACATGCGTATCAGAGAAAGTATCAAATACTCCTGTGCATCACCAGAAGCCATTGTTATGAGCCCAATAAGCACCCTTTTCGATTCTGACTGATTGATTATAACTGATAAATGGGCGTTACCATATAGGCTGGCCATAGCTTCAAAGAGGCGTTCATGAACCAGTTTACTGTCTCTGGGTTTTAGTAGCATCATTAAAATACTTTCAATTTTTGTTGCTTCAAAAGGTTCTGCGTCAACATTCTGATTGTAGACCATCAGAGAGTAAGCGAGTGCTCCAATTGTATCAGTAACTGGACCAGTTAATCTCGGGGACTGCGAAAGCTCTCCAAGATAGAGTATCAACGCAGACATCCCACCACATATATTTGCTAAAGCTTTTGTTGCATGCTGCTGAAGTGCCTGCCCTCCCTCTCCCTGCATGCCTTCTTTGGAAGGAGCAACTACAGCTCCAATAAGTATCGGCATGCCTTGGGCATCAACAATTGCTTTCTTAGCTTTGGTTGATACTGAAGAAATAGCCTCCAAAGCTTCAGCAGAACTGGCTCGCACAGAAACATCCTTTTGCTCACTCAAGAGCCCAAGCAAAGCTTTGATTGCACCAGAATCAATTATTTTTGAAACACAATCAGGGAAAGCCAACATCAGGCGGGCCAAGAGAGAAGCAGCATTGGATTGAGCAGCCGCATTGTCAGAAAAGAGTAATCCCACTATAATATCCACTCCACCACGATCAAGAGTTGTACGCCAATGCCCATCTCTATCGCCACAAAGATTTCTCAATGCCCCTGTTACAAATCCTTCAACCACTTTATGTTGTTTGTTTTTTGGATTTAACTGCTCCCACAATGTGGGCACCACACCTTCCGTGACAAATATTTTCATGCCGACGTGGTCATCTGAAAGCCCACCAGAGGACACTTCATATAAAGCCTCCGCAGCTGCCTTCCTAGCATCAGTTGAATTAGACTTCAAAAGCGAAAGAAAGGTGGGATGCATCCACCTAGAAGTACCTTCACCCGCAAATCTTCATCCTTACAGAGGACACCTAAAGTTGCAGCGACATTTATTTTTGCCGGCAAAGTACCAGTCCTAAGAATGGATATGAACAGTGACATTGCTTGGCAATGTGAACCAATAAGAGCTCGTGCTTCCTTTCTTGATCTAGCAATACCAAGCAAATGTGCGGTGATAAGTTCCTTTTCAGGTGGAGAAGACATGGTGTGTAGCTGCTCGATGAACTGAGCAACCCTAGATGTTGTCCTCTCCGGATCATCCATTTCTCCAGTTCCATTTGATTCCCTGGGGGTGTAACATTCAAAAGCTAGTCCAGATGAGACATATTTTAACTGTAAACACTTAGCACGAGTAATACTTGATCAAAGGCTTCTACTTAGTTTTATCCGGGTGGTAGACAATGTATTTTCCTTCCAAAACTCATAAACATCAATTTATCTGAGTACATCACTGACAGATTTAAGTGGTTAACGAGCCAGTCAATCATGATAAGAGAACCATCAAGGATCTCAAGTTAGAACTTAAAAGCTAATTCACAGTATGAATCAAGAAATGGTTGGCTAATGAGTTCACTTACTTATTTTTCTGAGATGAAGAGGAAGCTTTTCGGCCCCTTTGTTCAGGGGAGGATGACTTGGACATCTGCAAACAGGTTCTACTGTTTGAACTCTAGTCTTAGCCTCCTGCAGGTTACAAACAGTTAATTCTTCACTCCCTACTGGCTACCGCCACCCCAATATCTACTCTGAAAGAGGGTAATAGGGACAGGCCTGCTTCCAGAGAGTCTGATCTAGAAGCACAAATCCAAAATTAATGTAAAAATTTGTAAAAAATTGGAGGATTCAATTAAAGATTAAAAGTACAAGAAGACAACGTTAAACCAAGAAAATAACAATACTAAATTCTACCTCTATTTAGAGTTCCAAGGTTAAATTTTGCCCAGCCCAAAAGCTTCACAACCTCATAAAATATGCATCAACAGCGTACTTCAAGCCAGTGTCACTATCAAACTGAAGCTAAAAACCCTGTACAGCCACAAAACATCAAAATCATTCCAGCTACGGGTCATCATTTCTGCAAATGCATTCGAATCTAGTCGATCACACCACAGCTACAGATGCATATACGGATACTCCACAAACACATCCTTTGTGTACCTGCATGCCAATGTCGTACACGATGAGTTAAAATAATGTGAAATTGGATTACAAAAACACCAAAATAATGATTTCCAGATCGGATCAGGAGATTAATATTTTATATACGAAAAATCCAATCAAAACCACAAGCGAATTCCAGAAGTAAAATTTGTCAATCGATAATTAGTTAATGAAGAAGAAAAGGAGGAACATAGACCTTGAAATTTAACTGTTCCAAAAGAAAATCGTCAGTGGAGGTACGTGGAGATGGAGTTTGAGAGAGTACATGTTCCTTTCTCCCCCCTTTCCTTTCTCTCTTCCGGTCCCTTTCGGCCTTTTTCTCTCTTTTCTTTTGGAGGGGTTAAGGCTTTAATTTTTTTTTTTATGAAAAGTATATATCTCTAGTTTTTACTACCCTACGTCATCGATAATTAGAATTTTTGTTGATACTTCCTCTCTAGTCAATCAAATTAACTTTCAATGAAATTAAGCCCCTGTTTCATCCTCTTTATCAAAATATATTATAATCTCACTTATCATTAATTTGATTACTGATTTGACAACTACTCATTTATAACTACAAATTTCAAAATTCTATTAAATCTACACCATTCATTTCAACTCTTAACTTTCGTAAAAATAACTTTCGTAAAAAAAAATACCAATATGGTTAGTCGACAATCTTGACTGATTCTGAAAATAATAAGATTTGATATTTCAAAAAAAATCATAAAAAAGCGAAAATGCAGTATCAATCCCAAATTTACAATTATTTACAAATTAATATTTAATGAATCTAGTCTAGTGTATAACTAGTTGTACATGTAACATATACTTGTTGTCTAAAACATTAATTAATTAATGTATTTTATTATTCAACTAGTTAACTAGTATTAATTTTGTGATTCTTAATTGAATATTTATGGCCGTATAAATTTTTTGTGTAAACTCAAAAGTACATTAATATATACACACATATGAATTTCATTACTTCATTTAATCTTCGTCATAAATCGATGATGAAAGACAAGCAAGAAATACAATCCTTTCATGTGTAGCTACCACAAAAAGTTGTAGCAAATGATGTAATATCCCGCTAGAATTTACAATAAAGTTTGCTAAATTATAAAATATATGTTCTTTTTGTAATTAATGGAGGATGATATCTTTGCCAAGATTAAAGGACAATTGTCATTTTTGTCAATAATTAATTGCTAGATTTGCCAAGTTGCTATACTTTTGTCAAATTTTAAGACATGTGTTATTTTTTATAATTAATAAATAAGGTTATTCTTGCCAAGTGTCAAGACCATGTTATTTTTGTAATTAATTAATTAATATTTTTGCCAAGTGTCTAGGACACTTGGTACTTTTGTCAATTATGGATTTGAAATGAGATTTAAACACAATTAAATCCTATGGTCTATTAAAAGGGCAAATGAAATTAAACCCACCATCAAACACACCATCACGCCCACGGTATTCTCTTTCATAAATGAGTAAATTGTCTTCTATTTGTAATATAAGAGAATAAATAAAAGTTGATTGTTTATAAGGAAATTTGGGCATAGGAGAATTGAGAAGAGAAAAGAGAGATTAACCTTTGAGGAAATCAATTAAGAGGTGAGTAACACATGTCTTGATTCTTCCTTCTCTTTGTATGAAACTCATGCTTTTCTTGTAAGTAACGCATGTCTTGGCTCTCTCCCTCTTTTGATACGTCCGTTTAAATAATTTTGACATTCTTAGTGAGTAACACATGTCTTGATTATTCCTTCTCTTTGTATGAAACTTATGTTTTTCTCGTGAGTAACACATGTTTTGGTTCTTCATTCTCTTTGTATGAAACTCATGATTTTCTTGTGAGTAACACATGTATTGGCTCTCTCCCTCTCTTGATACGCATGTTTAAATGATTTTGACATTCTCTGTAAGTAATACGTGCCTTGACTCTCCCCCTTTTCAAAACTCGCGCCTACCTTAATTCTCTCTAATATTCAATAATACGTAATTGCTTCTTCTGCTTCTATTGTATTGCTATGACATTTGATATCTAAGTGTGCACACTTGTTATTGGATAAACCATTGTCCTTGATCTTGGGCCTCGCTAGTGGTGCTATCTACCCGTGTCTGAATTGTATCTGTGTTGCTTTGGCCTTGCTGTGTTGTCTTAGCCATTTATATATCTGTGTCGTATGGCTTTTGGGTAGAGGTTAAACTAGTGATGTACCCGATTATTTATATCTTTGTTATCTGTTGATCTTCCTTGTATTACTTTCCATTATGAGCCAATGCATGTTGTTATTCACTGAGTACTCTGTACTCACCCCCTATCTTCTACAATTCTGTAGGCGTCGTGAATTTAGAGCTATGTGGCCGGATCGCCCCAAAGGTGGAGAAGATATATATATATATGTGATCGAGATTTCGGTGTGTAGCTGATGTTTCATTGTGGGTAGCCCACAATACATTGTACCCAGCGAAAGCGTCAATACCTTTGAATTGTATTTGTAAGGTCTCGCCGTCAAATTTGGAATCGAAATATATATTTAAATGCTTCTGTTATTGTGTAAAACTGGGGGCGTTACAAATGAAGTTAAAAATGCACATTTCAATTCCTATTTCTAGATATGTGAGAACAAAGGCCATAATTGACACAATGGTATAAAGCTACCATATATATTAGAAAGAAAAAAGAACAACATAATGATGAAACTCTTCCAATCCAATAAGGCCTTGAACCATTTGGGTTTAATTTGGCATTACTGTAACTTTTCCAGTAAATCGCTAAAAGCAGCCTTGAGAATAATTAGTTTAGTATTTGGTAAACCTATTTGTTAAAACACAGTAGTTAAATTCTCACGTTCTAGACAAGAGGTGCTGAGTTCAAACCACACACGTCATTCCCCTCCGTTATCTATCCCTTGTATAAAAAGAAAATAAAATGAAAAAAATAACCATTCTTTTTCCAATTAATTAAATTAGAAGAAAATCTGAATAGATTAATTAAAAGACTAATTGACACGATATAACCTTAACCATTCACTTTATTGTGCAAACTAACCTTAACCTTTCAAACTTGGCAATTATAATATTAAAATCTTATCTTTTTGGCATAATCTAACGTTTTTATTTTCAAAAGACAATAATACACTCACATTCTAATTTATTTAAAATTAATATAAAATAAATAAATAAAAATCATGATATTAAATTTTAGTATCTCTTTTTGAATCACCATCAAATCCATATAGTGATAACAAAAAATACTTAATTGGTCATAAACTTGGTATGAGGCTGTCGTGAATGAAAATGTGTTTTTAGGAGACATAATTCTACAAGCGGGATGGACCAATGGTGCCCCGACTGACTCAGTCTACGACAATTCATTTAATTAAAATGAAAAAAAGGTAAAATAAATGAGAACAAATTTTAAAAAATAACAAAGAATATAACAAATTGGATCAGTAGACAAATTAAAAGTTGAACCGGATAGCTTTACCCTCACATCAATTTGATCTGTGCCTATGCTGCATTAGACAGATAGAGGAGCAAATCTATCCGCCATACTGTCATCGATAAATTCTCATCAATTCATTTTTTAAAAAAAATAACTAAATTATATTTTTTCTTATTTTACCTATTTCTTGTTTAATAGTAATATTTAGTTTAACTAAAATTTGAAGGATACTATAGTCTTTTTAAGATAAAAATATTAGATTGCGCCCAAAAGGTGAGATTTGGGTTAGAATTGTCACGTTTTAAAGGTTAAGGTTATATTGCACAATAAAATGAAAGGTTGGGGTTATATAGCCAATTAGCCTTAATTAAAATAAAGATAAAAATGTTTTGTAACATCCCGGAAATTTCTACAAATTAAGGTAAGCAACAAAATTGTTGTTTTGAAAGAATTACTTGAATATCATTGTAAGATTTCTTGAAAATTAAAATATTGTTATTCAATTGACGTTAAAGAAAGACTTTGGTTCCTAATTGACATAAACCAAAGTGTAGTGACTTAATTGACATAAACTAAAGAACGGTGACTTAATTGAAAGATGAGACAAAGTGGAAAGACTTCTCAATCAGTTAGACGCCAAATGTACGGTATATGTCATGCCAAGTGTCGTCTTATGATTGACGGAACTCAAATTTCAATTAAAAGCAATTCACTCCAACTATTATAAATAAGCCCAACGGGCCTCTAAGCCCTTCCAAGCCCTGCCAACACCTCAAACTTCCATTTCTTACACCAAAATTTGCCCATCTCTATAATGAGATGGAAACCAATACTAAAAAGCCACCAAAATGCCTATTTATCTTTTGAAAAGTGTCACTTCCCACATATAGAAGGATTATAGCTTGAAAAATAGCTTTAAATGAGGAATATCAAGGTTTTAAGGGTACTTTCCTATTTGGGGTTGTTCGAGTAATCTTTAAGGTGAGTAACACGTGCTTTGGCTCTCCTTTTTTTCGAAACTCGTGCCTACCTTAATTCTCTCTGATATTCGATAATACGTAATTGTTTCTTATGCTTCTATTGTATTACTTTGACATTTAATATCTATGTGTGCACACTTGTTATTGGATAAACCATTGTCATTGATCTTGGGCTTCGCTAGTGGTGCTATATACCCGTGTCTGAATTGTATCTGTATTTCTTTGGCCTTGCTGTGTGGTCTTGGCTATTTGTACATCTGTGTCGTATGACTTTTGGGTAGAGATTAAACTAGTGATGTACCTGATTATTTGTATCTTTGTTATCTGTTGATCTTCCTTGTATTACTTTCCATTATGAGCCAATACATGTTGTTATTCACTGAGTACTCTGTACTCACCCCCTATCTTCTACAATCATATAGGTATTGAATTTAGAGCTATGTGGTCGGATTGTCCCAAAAGTGGAGAATATATATGTATGTGATCGAGATTTTAATGTGTAGCCGATGTTTCGTTGTGGGTAGCTCACACTACATTTAATTATTAGAGTACGCAGCGAAAGTGTCAATACATTTGAATTGTATTTGTAAGGTATCGCCCTCGAATTTGGAAAGGAGATATATATTTAAATGCTTCCGCTATTGTTATAAATTGGGGGCGTGACATGTTTGCCAAAAATAAATAAACAAAGATAAAAATAATGAGTAAGTGTAATTAAGATTTAACCAAATAAAATACGAGGTTAGATTAAGAAATTCCCAATAGATACAATAATAGGGACTAAAAAAAACTAAAACCTTATTTTTGTTTAGAAATTCATTCACAACAAAAAACCAGTGAGCGAGGGAAAAACGAATGTAAAGATTAGAGTCTAACATTGATTTGACTATTGATTTGACAAATATTCATTCATAACCACAAATTTCAAATTTCTATTAAATCTACACCACTCATTTCACCAATTTATACTTTCTTTTTATAAGTCACTTTTAAAAAGAGAATCAAACATCCACTTATGTCTCATGTGAGTACATGCAGCTTGCATATGCATATATTCAAATTCGCGTTATGTGCACACATGGGGAATAATCACACCTTCCAAAAGTGTTATAATGAGTCTACGTGTTGGTAAAAACAAATAATCAAACAAACAAATTTTAATATTCACATGCTTCTCCTTCAAAAATAAATTAAATAGTAACTACTGATCATGAGAAATCATATTAATTACTAGTTTTAAAGAGACCGCCGTTATAAGTAGATCAATTTCTTAATCACGTTACTATTTCTCAAATTTCTTCAAATAATCTAGTTCGATTACAATAACATGATTTATTTTATTTTTTAAAAAAAAATGGAGAATTTTCGTTTTTATTTTGATATACCAATATTTGCTATATTATTTAAAAAGAAAAAATTACTATCTTTTATAAACGTCTCTAACAAAAAGTTGAAATGACGGCAGTAAAAAATTACTAATTATAGCCCACAAGAATTGCTTGAATGAGTGCTGCTATCTCATAATTTATGGCTAATTGTCTTGTCCCTAAGAAAAAGACAAGGGCTGCAAGTATATATTTAGATATATATAAAACATTAGATTCAGAATAGTCATACAGGGTCTTCGATTAGATCTACAAATATTATTATTGTCTAGTCGGTAGTGAATCTTCTACTGCTGCTGATACCTCTTACTATTTCAGAACCCCTGTCGGCAGATTCCTGAGTTATTTCCCTTTTCTTTTCTTTTATTTTCTTTTTCATTTTTTTAAAAAAGATTCTCGAGTGTTGCTCTATTTACTTATTAATTAATTATTAATAATTGAATATATATAAATTTTATTTTACCTGTACAGAGGTTGATTATTATGTATGTGTGCTTATGTGACACACATTCAGAGTGAGTTTCACAAGTGGGGGTGCGAGTGATTGTAGTTTAAATATATGCCACATATCTATACATACATAATAACTCGTCTGTGTATAGATAAAATAAAATTTCTAATTGATTATATACTCATTTATTCACATCCAATAGTAAGATATCTATAACAGATGCTAACATTCACATATTTTACCTACAATGCTGCTTTATTCTATTAGTGCAAGTGAATTGTCAGACTTGCCATTAAATACCACAATTGGCTCTATAGTGGAAATCAATACTCTTGTTTCCTTATTGATGAGTTAATGAAAATTAACGTGAGTTAACAACAAGACTTGCAGTTGAAACTTGAACGTGATAAATGTACCAATGGTTAGTTATGGTCTTATAGAGTGGAAGTTGGTATTATTAATAGAGATTGGACCGATTGGAGTACATCGTGAATCATAATAGGATGAAAATCAAAATACATAGGAGGATTTGACCAATAACAAGATACTCTAGCAAAGATATGAGCCATTTTGTTCGCAGATCGACAAACCCAAGAGAACTATATTCCATTGAGTTCTTGAACAAGTACCTTACAATCCTCAATGATATATCTGAATGGAGAAAGGTCAACATGAGTAGAGTGAAGAGCGTCACGCATAGCTTTGGCATCCATCTCTACCATAGCTCCACCCAATGGCGGAGACAGGGAAGGGCCATGCTGGCCACGGTCCACACCTTTCTCGGCCCAAAAACATGTAAACGATAGAAATTTTTTTTTTTTAAGCTTTACATCCACTTGGTTTTTGTATTTGGGCTGGGGGGAAATTGTATTGGGCTCAGGGGAACAAAACCCAAAAGAGGAAAGGCCAAATCTAATGGATTATCTCTATTGTTATACCCAATCCCCCGACCCATTAATGTGCTCTTCCTCCTGAATCGTCAATTTTGTGTCGTCTCCTTCCCGACAACTGCAACCCTCCCAATTCAATTTTGCAATTAGGGCAAAGATTCCCAAATCCAATTTAAACCACAGCCTAGATTTCGAATCAGCAAAGTAAAGCTTTCACTTTTCACACCCCGTATCTATTTTCCTTGTGGCCGCCGAACTCTGGAGGTCGTTTGCTGGCAGGCGGCGCCGTGGCATCAATTGAATCTCAACGGTCTTCCACTCTTCCTCACAGCACCGGTGAGGCCGTGAACTGCTAAGAATTCTTGATGCAAGTTATGCAAAATGAAGCTATGCAATATAACTAAAATAGTAAAATCCTCCTATGGAATGCATTACTATATGGAGTCCAACCAAGAAAGGAAAAACCACATTGCATTCTTTATTAAAAAGGAGCTTGTTAGCAAAATAGATATGGATTCTTTTATTGATAAATTTACTAAAGTAAAAATCGTCGTGTTTAACTTAACGTTTTAGTTTAGTGAACTAGATTTTGAGTTATTGAACGTTTTTTGTAATGCACTAAAGCTTCCGATCTTCTTTTGAAAAATTAGTATTTATATAAACAACTTTTTCGAGTTCTCATCTGGCCCCCCAGTTATCGGCTGGCTATGCCATTGGCTCCACCAATACACCTCTCATTGAGCCAACTCAATGCCTCTTGAATTCCCACTGCGTTGGCCAACTTAGCATCAAGATAACAGCTTCATGATCTCAGCGAACCATTGCAACACCAATCAATTCCTGCCTTGAAAAAATCGCTGCATCCACATTACGCTTTAAAGCTCCAACCGGCGGTCGTCTCCAGCAAGAGATGGTATCCCTAGGCTCTCCTGGCTGCTTAGATCGATAGATAACAGTAGGCTGGGATAAATGAGCGTCCCTCCACTGGTTCAACATAACATCAGCAAAGGAAATCACTTTTTGAGGCATGAATGAGCATCTATTCCAGACCACTTGATTCCTGTTATGCCAAATAGCCCAGCACAACAAACCTATCTTCTCTTTGTCATCTCTCTCGCACCTCTCAAACATAGAAATCAGCCACTCTCCTTGAATCTTTGAACTCCGGAAAGATGAGAATTAACTGATGAGGATGAGGCTGACCAAACTTGCCTCACAAAGCTGCATCCAACCAAGCTATGGAGAATAGACTCATTATCACTAATACAAAGAGGGCAACACGCCTTATCATCTATCCGTTTCATCCTCAGTTGGTCCATAGTAGGTAAAACTAAGTTAAGATAATTTTAGTTGGACAAATATGTAGACAAAAAGTGTAACAAGATGAATATGTGACTCATGTGATTACCATTGATGAAAAAAAGATATGTTGAAAAATAAGATTCCGTCATCATCTCTAAGTTTTATTTAGGTTTTTATATTTCTTTATATTCAAATAGCGCAGAGTTAAATGAAGAGTTTGTGCTATTTAAATAGAATTGCATACAAAAGTTTAAAACAAAATTGACACATGATATAATCTTATTTTTTAACACATCACAACACATTTACATCAAAAGTAATCACGTGAGACACATGTCCTTTTATCACACTTTTTGCCTTCTCATTTGTTCAAATAAAATTATTCTTAAATAAAATGTAGCAGGACACATTCATATTTCGTGGGCTTATTTTATGGGTAAGCAGGTTTAAAAGAAGCCAGTAGGTGTAGGCATGCGGCCCAAACAACTACAAACGGTCCATTGATTAATCGTTCCCCGTCACATCGAGGCCCAATACAATAATAATCAGTCTATTAATTAGAGTGGATTAGTCAAGGTAAAGTCAAATTATTGGAGAGTTAAATCCTCTTGTTGGTGCCATTTTACGTTAACTATGATTAATTAATCTTCTTTCAATGTCAAACAACACAAGAGATACAATAGAACGCCAAGTTCAAAAATATAAACTAAATGGAACGATGCAAAAGTTGACTCAATGGATCAGAGAAACACACATATTGATTAACAAAAAAAATTGATAGATGAACAAACTACCAATCAATGCATATACAAGGCATTGAATGTATTTATATAAAATCTATATATCCCTTTGATTTTGATACGATGTACCATATTAATGCCATATACTACGAACACAAAGTCGCACATGCACATTCATAGACTCTATTCTTTCGGCATACAATATTAACCAGACAAGATGCCTAGTATTGTTGGTTTCATATTACAGTTCTATTACTACTTGTCCATTTGGCCCTCCAAGAGTCTCATGTAACACGTGCGACCAAACCGGAACCCCTTCAAAACGGCTTGCTCAAATAGGCCACCATATCCGAGAATGGCTCCATCGGAATCAGCCCGCCGTCTGTTCCCGCAACGCTACCACCAGTTGACTCCAGGAAATTGAAAGGGAAATCAAGGGCGGCTTTATCCCAGTCAATGAGTTTCGGCGCGCTCTCCACCTCTCGCGCGAATTCCGGCGACGCGACTTGCTCCGAGCAGCTCGAGTCAGTGTGGAGCTTAGGAATGGAATCGGAGGGATCGAAGTACACCAAGTCATCGTACACCACTGGCGCCGATTCCGGGACCGACGTCAGAATCACTGGCTTCTTCTCCTCCTCTGGCGTCACCGCGCTCGTCATCTTCAGCCCAACATCACGCTTCTCGATGGCGCCCTTTTTGTTGTATATGCGGCATAAGACCCAATCATCCAGCTGGAAAAAAAAAACCCAAACCGTTGATAAGTCACGTTGAATCAAGACCGTCAAAAGTAAGTACACGTCCCTGTCTTTCATTGTCAAATTATAACGAGAACAAAAAAATCATTTCCCTAATAGGGCAATCAATTATTTAGCAGCTGTTAGTCCACCAATTATCTTTCTTCAAACCAGGATTAATTACTAATTAGCGCACAATTATATAGTAGATAAGAATTATTATTTTTATTATTCTGATCTGACGAATGCAAGCACGCACCCTAAGGCTGTTATTCTTCTTACGCGCGGACCGATCCACCTCGGCCAAGCGGTACTCATGCATTATCCAATTCGTCTTTTCACCTCGAGGAGCCTTTCCGGTGTAAAACACCAAGGCCTTCTTGATTCCGACGGGTCTTGGATGGCCAATCGGTTTATCTGCTCCAGTTGCCTTCCAGTACCCGCTTCCGGCTGCCCGGTTAGGCCTCGACCCGTTCGGGTACTTCCTGTCGCGAGGGGAGAAGAAGTACCACTCTTTCTCGCCATACAGAGCCAAACCTATGTATTTCACACATTCAATTTCAGTTCAGAAAGTAAAATAGATTAGATTAATTTTGCTAATTTTAAGCACAAAGTTGAAGAAATTTACCAGGAAGATCCCATGGGTCGTGCTTATAGAGGTCAATTTCAGCAATAATTGGAACGTCTATTGATTGAGAAGTGCATTTTCTAACCAAGTAATGCATCACGAGCTCTTCATCGGTAGGGTGAAAACGAAACCCAGGGGGCAATTGGAGTTCCATTTTCAACAATTTTCTTTTTCCCTTTTCTTCAATTCAGGATCTGAATCTGAACTATGAAAGCTGAGAAACTGTAAGATTGGCGGGTTAAATTGAGGAGAGGAAGGGGTTTGGTGAAACTTAAAACGCACGGGAGAGCAGGGAATATATAGTGAGGTGGAGGGGACACGTGTCCAGAGGAGGAAGCAGTTTCTAGAACACACGTGGGAGATAGATTTGCAAAGGGACACGTGTAGGGATGGTAAGGAGAGATGTGGAATATTGTGATTTTGTCAGCGCTTACGTCACCTGTATTGGACTGACTCGGACGTGGAATTTTCCGGTTTAATATGGAGGACACGTCGGACTGTGGAAAGCGCCTTCAGCGGTGGGATTTGGAGCCTCTCTGGGTTTTCAACTCGAACCCGACCGTGTACTTTGTGACTCGACTCTTCTCATATTTAATGGTGAACCGTCTAGAGTTATTAAGAAATAACAAATGTCATGCGAAATTGAAATTGAAATTAAAATTGAGCACTTTATATCAACAAAAACACGCAAATATAAGAGAAATTTTTTTTTTTTAAGGCTCAAATATAAGATTTGGATAACGTGGTAAATATAAGATTTAGAGAACACGTTAAATAGGAATCTTAAGAAATAGACAACGTGGGCGGCGAATTCCTCGTGGCAGAAAGAGCGAAATGCAGCCATAAAAATTGAACCGCTGTCCAAATTCCGGCACAAATAAATCTATTAAAATTGACTTTTATTGGACTGGGTCAAATTTACAGCAAATCAGAAATTAATCAAACTGGCGATTGGTTTCAATTAGTCTAAAGATCTCAACGGCCATGAGATCACTATCAAATTGGACTATGCTAAGCCCGGCAATCTGTCCCACGTTCAGTGTCTATCCACTTCACTTGCTCATTATAAAACTCCACCCATATTCCCCCAATAATAATGCGATGAAATAATATTCAACTCTTCCCGTTTTCCAACACATGACAAATGAATCGTAAATAAATAGTCACATATTCTTGTTTCATGATATTTCTATATATTTACTATACAAATCTCCATTAATTTTTACTTAATATATTACTTTTACATTTAAAATTCAGTTCGTGATAACTTTATCAAGTCACAGTAATCTTTTTGTGTTTACTTTTGACATAAACTTAGGTGCATGTGTAATAAGAATTATCCACAGATTTTTCTATGGATTGCGAGTACACGTAATCATATGTTTTCTTCACTCAATGTAAACAGCCAAAGTCAACCTTACTAAGACAGAACATTATCCTAATAATTAATTAACGTAACGAGTACGATAATTCAACCCTTTTTTTATGATGAAGTGAAAGTGATTAGATGGGTTGGTGTGACTTTAATCTTGATTTTCGCAAGCGATCAAAGCTTATCTACACGAAATAATTATTTAACGTTGAACTTTCATTTTCATACTTTTAAGTGATTTTGATACTACAAGACTATTACTTTCAAATGCGATCAAACTTCTTATTTGATGCAACTAATGAGGTGTTTGATATGGTGATTTTTTCACAGATTCATTTTAACCACCAACCTATGATCATTAGTTTAAGGAAAAATTCTATTTAGACAAATGAGTAGATAAAAAAGGTGATAAAATAGAGATGTGGTTCATGTAATAATAATTGATGAAAAAATAATGTGATGTGTTGAA
This sequence comes from Nyctanthes arbor-tristis, assembly GCA_963692815.1. Classification (NCBI taxonomy): domain Eukaryota; kingdom Viridiplantae; phylum Streptophyta; class Magnoliopsida; order Lamiales; family Oleaceae; genus Nyctanthes; species Nyctanthes arbor-tristis. The sequence goes on along the minus strand of CAVNYN010270526.1, from coordinate 9,795 downwards.
AAATAAGATGATGCCACATGTCAGTTTTGTTTAAGTTTTTGTATATTGTTTTGTTCCACAACTCTAGTTTAAGAAGATATGTCTTATTTCACTCCATTCGCACTACATATGGAACATTTTGAAAGGGATTATGGAAAAAAACACCTACCTTCTTCTGTGATGAATCCGACCCTTGAATCTCGATCCTTGATGAGCAAACTTTGAACTTCTGGTAACGCGTATATGATGAACATGACTACTAGGATCATCGTTCTCAGGGTTTCTCGTCTGCAAAAGAATGGAATTCCTCGAAACCCCCAAATTTGCGCGATGACTATTAGGCCGTAAAGCCCTTCTAAGATGCTCTTCTTTATAGTTCTTTCTTTGACGGGACAAAGATCTTATATCCTTAAAGTTCCTGGGCTGTTGGAATGAGAAGCTCTCATTGAAATCTTCTTCACTAGTGCTGCTTGATAACTCCATCTCGATGTCTCTTTGTCGCCTTCTTCGCGGTCTTCTCTTGACTGATCTAAGCTTGACGCACATATACGTGCAACAGAAGTTGAACATGGAGAAACACGTAGCGAAACATGCCCAAGTAGTTTTGCAAATTGTGTGGCAAATGCATTGGCAAATTCCCAACTTGTATGTTAGATAGAAAAATAAGAGGACTGCATCATCACCACAAGTGGAAGCAAATTTTAGCAGAGAATAAGATGGAATTGTAATAACCAATATATGCACAAGAAATCCTTGACTCACCAAAGTAAACCATTATGACTACCATGACTGATTTCAGCAAATGTGCTACACAGAAGTTTTCGATGTAACAAACGAAATCCCATGTTGGTCCGCATACTGAACTATATGGGCAAGAATCATCCAGTTTTAGAATCGAAAAACACAAGGATTATATGCAACATATGAAACAGAGCATGCCTAATGCAATGTAAAAAATTGGAGTGGTCAACGTGATGAAAGAATGGCTGTTTAAACAATGTACAATTAGGAGAAGAGATTTACTTGCAAGATTTTCCGGCTAAGAAATCAAGAGGGTGACCCAAAAGTTTGCCAATTACTTCAGAAAATCCAGAGAAAAATGATCCAACCACGTTCCCCATTGACGAACAATATTGCAGTAACTGCAGATGGTTGGGGAAAAGGTTTAATCTGTTTTATACATCCTGCAAAAGAAAATCATATGATTAATTACTGAAAAATGTAAACATTTGATCTCTTTATACATCAAAGAAAAAAAATTCTAGAGAATCTCGGCTATGTATCATTCAAATTCATATGGAGTAGGAAGTTAACTGATAAAGCCCAATAGATTCAAAGCATGATTTTATTTATTACCCAACTGAATTTGAAATACCTTGGAAGATTTTAATACTAAATTGGAAGATGAGTTAATCTCTGCGGAAATACAAGATAAAAGCGTTGGCAATCAGTTTTTGATGTCTCTTTTATGCATCTATTTCACAGTTACATAAATCGCTCCCTCCAATACCCGTAGCGTCCTGTTTGAAAATGCACCAATGAAACCACCACCAATGTCCGCAAGTTACATAAAAATAAGGAAAAATCTGGAGTGCATTTAAAAACCATTGGTTCTTTTTTCTTTTTTAGAAAAGAAAAAAAAAAATTGATTGACCAATAATTATTATTACTCGACTACAAAAGTGGCGGCATCTTCCCCCCCCCCCCCCGAGGAGAGGTCTTGTCACCTATTGATTGTGTTTAAATATTAAATAATTATTATCATAATATGAATAGGCATTTCAAGTAAAATAACCGCATATTACTTAACAGATTGTTTGATCCTCATTATCCTCGCAAATTATAATTTTACCTACTACTGATTTGATAATTACTCAATTACAATCACATATTTCAAACATTTTTACATTTCTAATGTATGTTCTACCTCTCTTTTCATTATAATTTCCTCAAAATTGGACAAATAATGAGAATCAAACAAGCTCTTACCTTGAGAGAGACAATGCCCCGTGGTAGAAATAATAATGCAATGGAGATGCTATAACACTAACCTAGGCCTTGAATAATATAAAGCAAGTTAAATGTGACTCGTGATTTTAGTTTTAGAGTGACTGATTATTGATGAAAATTGCATCTCAACTAGATTGACGTTTGGCACCAGAATGCCATACAAGATTCTTTTCTTCCTAATAATAATGCATTACTCCATAAGCGGACATGTTAATGTACTCAACTTGCCACAGGACGCGGGACGATGAGAAAAAGACGCTTGCCCAGTTGCCCTCCAATGTAAACTTCAAGCGAGTCATGGGGATTTTGTGCCCACTGCTGGCTTCATCTTTTATTTATTTATTTTTTAAATTATTTCATACATTTGCAAAATTTTTAACAAAAATCAATATTTTCACAAGTGCCGCAATTTCCTCATTATTGTATTATTAGGATTCATGGTCAATTTGATTCCATTTTTTAATAGCAAATGAATTGTTCAAAAGTTGTAAACTCAATCTAATTTCTAAACATAAATGATGTTTTAAGTACTATGAGTCTATGGTACTTGAACTATCGAATAACAGCATAATAACAACAAAACGATCCTTTTTCAAAGCAATACCACTAATAATAATTTGATGAAAAAGTCTGATTCTTGAAATGCAAATGAACACATCTTCTGAGAGCTTTCTAACAAAGTATACTCAACACAGGCCGTGCAGTATGCAACGAAGTATTCAAATAGGCACATGGAATTAGTCTTCAAGCTCTGCCTATTAATCCATCCTCCCCTTCAAGATTCTCTCTGTCACTTCAGTTGGTGTGCTGCCTCAACAAAAAGAATAAATGTTAAGCATCCCAGACCGATTGATATTAACTAAAGAAATGCTTGATCACAAATTATCATTTTGTCACACATTAATCGATGCACTTACAGAAACGGAAACAAAAATGGATTTACTTAGGAAAAAAAATCTAGAAAGCAAAAGTACTTACACCACATAGACGTGACCTCCCCAGCCACTCAGACAGTCACGGTCTACTGAGGATAGAAGTGCTTGTGATATGGTCTCAAACAATTCCTCGGGTTCCTGGATGGTTGCAGAAAAGCAGGTTAAAGTTTTCACATCATGGCAATGCATAGCACTGAGATACAAGGTATCTGACATATACAAGTTTAAGAAATCTACAGGCTTCAGGTAGTTCATCAAAAGGTATCACCTATTTTAAACCATTCACCTCCTTTTCATAGCAGAAGATGCAATCAAAAAGCTCACATCTAAGTAAAATATAAGAAGGCGCTTTTCTAGGAAATTAACTCAAATATCAAATGAAACTGAAATGAAAGAATAGCATCAAGTAAACCAACAGACCATGTCAGGCTTGAACATGGCTTCACAGGCACCATACAGTGATTCTGAGGCTGTTCCAGCAACGACAAAATCTTTAGCAAGTTCCCTGCATTTTTGAGAAGCAAACATATAAACCCCAAATGTTTCTAAAAAATACAGGATGCAAAGTCGAAAAGAAACTTATGAAATTAACATCACGCTTAATTGCTAGTTTCAGACTGGCCTAACACATCATTGCTTTCATAATAATCATACCTTAGGGACAACAGAATTTATAATCACCAACTCTAATTTTATAAAAGATATAATAACCCCAATAAAAGATATGTTAAAAGTTTAATTTGCTCATAATTATAAATCATTCTGAACAAACTCTGTTGCTTCTACATCTTGTTAGTTTCTAAAAATATATATGAATAAAAAGAAAGGTGCATTAATGATGAATCAAAGAGGTGATTGATTAAGAGACATACTTGGCTCCAATAGAGTCCATAGTGCAAATGAAGGGTTTATCTTCATCTCCCAATCCAGCAATAACAGGTTGGCAGAAGTATGGACCAAATCTAAGCCACCAAAATGAGAAAGTTAATTTATATTCTTGCCATGCTTTTCATATAAGCATCCAAAAGTGCCAAATATTGTTACTTTTGTAACAAAGGAAGAATGAACCAATCAAGAAAGAGAAGAAGGGGGGAGGGGGAGGGGCTAACAAAATTATGTTATCTTCTCTTCCAGTATAGTATGTCTTGAAATAGTTGTCACTACAGATTATTTAGATAACCACTTCCGCTTCTACATTTAGCACCAGTAAATCACATATCACGAATTTTTCTATAACACACTACAAGGAAAACTAGAAAAGGTTGAAAAGGAATGCAAAGCATGAAATTGGCATTTGGAACCTCACTTCTTCAGGAGCTATGCTACAGTCTTTTATGCATAAACTAGTAGATAGAAACTCTAAAATTCAATGTTTTAAAAAATGTAAACAGTAACCGAGTTTTTCTCGCCGTGAGGCAAGGCTTATAAGAAAAGTCAAAAAGTTATTTGAATATAATATAAACACATAATTAATTATAAGCTATGTTTAAACTTCACATTATAATAATTCATCAACGTCTATATACAAGATTAAGGTGGAGGACATAGAGAACAAACTCTTTTCAAAACTAATATGGTACCTTCAAAGATTATACTGACCTTTTCTCATAAAGAATGGCGGACACAAGGCTAGCAAAAGTTTCAGGCTTCATATTCCTCTCCTCTCGTAGCTCATATAGTTTGTGTCGGAAAACAAGACGTTGATACCTTAAGAACAATTCAGCCAAATAATATAAACAAACTACTAAAACTGTAGTAATTTAAGCACAATACAAATGCGTGCATGGAGCTAGGCGCTAAGGCTTTCGACAAATGTAATGATACTGTTAGCTGGATAACATTTTTCTACTAATACTTGTTCAATGTCCAATCTATAAGCTAGTACCTTCAAATATTTAACACACTTTTATATTATATATATGTACAAACTCCTTCATTTCCTAACCTAATACTGAACTCAAAGTCAATCCCTTACCAAGAAATATCAGGTACTACCTTGGTACAATGCATACATACACACATTTTTAGCCAACAAAAAGTCTTAGTTTGATTAAAATGTTTATGCAGCATCTCTTGTTTTAAGATGCATAATCAGGAAACGTCCATATAAACCATAGCCTTTCTCAAAGTGAGGAAAAGGGTATCATCTCAACAATTTAAATTAGGCTCTAAAAACTCAGTCTCTTCTTAAAAAATGAATCCATCTTAACACTGGCCACCCTAGATATATTCCTTGCCGCAAAGAATGCACACTAGACATGCACAGTCAATTCCAAAGCGATAACTTGCACTAATTTCTAAGTATTAAGCACGCATTAGGCATGAGCTCAACCTCTAAAAACTTACTCTATTGAGTGAATATATTTTTATTGTTTACATACAGTTAAATAGGATAAAAAAAGGAAGATCAGTATGAGACAGCAACTTTACAGGGTTTGGGCATCGGTGGCGAGGCCAGATAGACCTATGAATAGCTTATCATGAATCTTGTAGATCCTCTGGAAATCCGTCGCGATCGTCTGCAGTTGCACTCCAAGGCGCCGGTCACTAGCAATTGCGAAGCAATTCTTCCCAACCATTGCAACTAGGGCACTTCCATTGTACTCAAAGATCTGCACTTTTTTTGGAATTCATTCAAATTCTCAATCGATTAGAAAACCGATTAGGGTTTTAGAACATGTATACAGTAAAAATCAGGAAGTACGAAACTTACCGACATGTCTTAACTCTTATAGAGGCTAGAAAACAATGAAATATGAAAGCTTTCTTCTGCGGATTTAGGGGAGAGTGCAATTTTTATGTGCCTTTCCGTTGCTTGATTTCTTGGGGAAGGGGGAGTTCAACGAAACGGGTCGGAATTTGTTGGGCTAACAAAAGGCTACAGAATTGGGCCCATAAAATAAAATGGATCTATTAGTCTTTTTGGACTTTTGTACTAGCACTGGCTGTACAACGAGAAAATTAGGTCCAAATTTCAATTCTATACTCCCTCCAATCTCCATCCCATCAAAATAGTCTCATATCAATTTTTACGTTAATTAAAAAGGTTTAATTATCTTGGAAAAGTGGAAATTAAGAATGTTTTTCCCAATATACATTTTCATTTTTTTACACTTTAATTAATAGTTCTTGTGTGTTAGATCGGAAGAGCGTCGTGCAAACATTAAATATGGTTATATACACGAACAATGGACTATTTTCACGAGACGAGGGAGTAGATTAATATACATTGTTATCAACAAAGTAAAATATTTCTTTAAAGAAGTGATATATATTAAGAAAATAATCTTAAATTTTATATTATTTTGCATACAATAATCTCTCAATATGTGCTCTTACACACATGGGAATGTATACTATTGTATGATATATAATCTATAAACACTATTGATATAATTGGTTGTCAAATGAGTTAACCGTTGATCTGAAAAATTAAATTTAATTTGTTGTGTAAAGATGACAAAAAAATTCGATCCGCGCCATACCTGACGGATACCCAATCCGTAGATTGGTGGAGTGGATCGTGGTAGAATTTGCGATCCGCCAAATGATCGGATCAGATTAACCACTCCACTTAAAAAAAGGTGTTTAACTTTTAAGTTTCCAGAAGTCGCAAGGAACAGCAGTCAATACCCACTATTAAACTATGATTTAACTTGGTTGATAGTTGATACTTTTTTTTGAAGGAAGGTTGATAGTTGATACTTGATATTTATTTAACTTCATTTAATTGTTATCATAGATTGTAGCATAATGTATGATGTAAAAGCCAAGTTAGGAAATTAAAGTAGTGAAATGTATGATGTTAAAAAAAAAAAGCTTCATGCATCGTTTGGCGCATCGCAATCTTGATCCGGTCCAATATGTGATATGCTCTAATCCGCTTTGATCTGTAGGTCGTGAATCATATAGTAGATTACCGTTTTGTAAATTTTTCGTGAGGCAAAATAGATTGGCGCTGATCAGCTCTGATATGATCCATTGTCATCCCTATTGTTGTGATGTCATTGTTACCTAAGGTAACCATTTCTCCTCTTCTTCTTCACTTGGAAGAAAACATGATCATACAGACACACAATGAAGTTCTTATGTATTGTGAAATGTCAAAATCTTGGTTAGTCAAGATGACAAATCTTGTAGTACATTTAATGCCCCCATATTAATCCTTAAAAATAGAGTTGAAATTTGGTGAATCATTAGAAAATCATAGCCGATTTTGAGGCCATATTTAATTCTACGCGCAAAGAAGTGCTATACATAAAAAATTAAGTCACACATAAAATAATTTTCTTGTTTGAATCAAAAAAATTAATTTTAGCTGTCAAACATGTTGTTTTGGTCATCACATCACATTGTTTGTTGAGAAGAAAAATCCTTCCCTGCCGCCTCCTTCACTCTGTATCCAACCCACCCATCACTCACAAACATCTAGTTGGAAATATCTAACACCAGTTATTTATGTTAATCACTAATATGAGTACATTATCTTCATAAATCACATCATTGGTTGATATTATACAACATCATTGTCTTAATCACTAATATGAGTACATCATCTTCGTAAATCACATCAATAGTTGATATTATACAACATCATTAGCCTGATGCTATAATAACACCAGACGTTTAGTGTTGGATTACTTACACACATCTAGCGGTAGATAATTTTTATAGATATGCATGTGTGTGCTAATATAAAAATAAAATAAAAATAAATATGTAGATATGAAAATCATGTATATATGTAACTAAATTTAGATAGAAAAAGGAGAAATATTTATTTCCTTAAAAGAATATAAGTAAGAATGTTATTATGGCAGAATTCGGGCCAAAATTTCATGCAAGTTTCATTTACTTGCCTTTTCCATAAATTCATCTCTTCTTTGCTTCTACGATCACCCCCACAATTACTTAATTGCCTCTCCATAGTCTAGAGAGAGAAAGAGAGAGATTCTTGTAAATGTGATGTGTTTGTGTGTGTCATTTGCAAAGTTTCTGCCATCTGCATGAAAATACACTTAATTTGCATTTATGAAAGAGAGAGAGATAGAATCATATAAGAAGCTGTGTCTTTTACATGATTTTCCACTGTAATCCGGAGAGAGTAGAGAGGTTTTAGCCAGAATTTAGTTGGGTATTATTTTAGTGGCAAGTCTTCTAATTTAGAGTAGGTAAGTAATGTCTATGGCGTGGTGGCGGTGGTGGTGGTGCATACTTGGGGCGGCGATGGCGATGATTGGCAGCGTCAGTGGTGGTGAAGTGACTTACGACAGCAGGTCTCTGATCATCGAAGGCCAGCGGAAGTTGTTGTTTTCCGGCTCAATTCATTATCCTCGCAGCACCCCTGATGTAAACTCTCTCTCTCTCTCTCTCTCTGTTTCTCTGTTTTTTCCTTATGTAAGTAGAATTGTCTTTTGGAGTGATAAACCCAATGAAACTTATGAAACAATGATTAATGAACATTACACTTTTTGGAAGTTTGTGACTATCAGCAGATTCTTTGGGTTAAACATAGATTGAATTGTTCATCAATTCTTGACTTAAATTCAAAAACTTGTCGCATGCTGTACTTTACTAGCATTTGACCTTTTCGATTGCTTTAGGCTACTGAAGAGAAGGGTAGACGTAACAATTTTAAAGCTTGCTTGTCTCTGTTTCTGTACTTTTAACGAGCATGATATGTTAATGTATGAATCTTGTAAGAGAGAACAAGGATGTTCTAACTAGTTCTGTTAGAGCATTCACATTAGTGTTGTTAGATTTAACTATACACATAATTAAAAAGTAGAATTTTTAGTGATTATTAGATGACACCAGGGGCGGAGCCCATTAAGGCCCATGGACCGTACTGAATTTTGGGTCAGCCTGCTAACTTTTAATCTGGACCGCATTGAGATCTAAAACTAAGAAACCCACATACGGCCCAAATATTCTTTTTTCTATGCTCAAAATATTTCAACTGGTATCTTAGACCCAAAAATCAATTGGGCCGTCCAAGTTTAAGCCTTTGGTCAAGTCTTAAATTCATGTATCCAATTCTCTTTTATAAAGTAAGCCCTTAACTCCCTTTACTTCATAAGTCAATGTGAGATTAAAGCTTAACTGTAGTCTTAAATTCATATATACAATCCTCTTTTATAAAGTAGGCCTTAACTCTTTTTACTTCATAAGTCAATGTGGGATTACCATTTTTAAATTTTTTAATTTATTATTATTATTTTTTTATAAAATAAATATTTTGAGTATTGGTTCTGAGATTATAAGCCAATAGAAATGATAGTTAGGGCAACTTTTTCCCTAAAATTTTCGACCGCACTGAACAAATTTTCTGGCTCCGCCACTAGATGACACATAAGCATGTTAAATTTAACTATTTATTTGTATCACATTAGTGATTCTAAATAAGAGTGTTAATTTAATTTTCAATTCAATTGTCAAATAGTGGGACAATCACAATTTAATTAAAGTAAAAAAAGAACAAATTATATCACACAAAGTGTTAAGTTTATTGTTAATTTTAACAATGAAACTAACAACTTGTTAAATTAAATACTCTTAGCAACTATTTTAACATCACCAATGTATGTTGTTTTTTTAATTGTTAACTAATAACTCCACTAATAATCTACTTTAATACTTCCAACGTGGAATACGTTACAGAATCATAAAAAACTGTGTCACTGCATGTAAAAGATGAACTACTTTAATAAAGTGCATTGTGGGCATTAATGAAAAGTTTCTTTTAATGGTATTATTATTCGGTTAGTTTTATGGCCATGGATAACAAGTCTTTGAATTTTATCTCCAAGCAGAAGCAGTAATTTCCTTTTTAATTGATCATTTTGACAGATGTGGCCGTCTCTAATATCAA